>JAVTVY010045886.1:0-214276 GCA_036873755.1 Hanleya hanleyi
TTTATGGTACTCTGAGTCAATCTCCATCTGTTTTAAACTTTTTGCAGCTCGAGGTGAGAGAGAGGCTCCCATGCATTCAACTTTGGCTATCATGGAGGTCCCCAACTTATTGTTCATTCTGTGGATGGTTGACGATGCTCGACCAGGAATATTCCTAGAGAAATTGACATTCTTGGGTAAGGATACACTTATAGATCTATTGATGGCTTCACATTTCTGTGTGTCTGTATTCAATCTCAGTTGCATCAGAGCACTTTCACTTAATTTCATTTTCAGAATCTCCTGGAGAATAAATTTGTCATTTTCAGTCATATTCAGATTGGAGATTTTGTGCGTAGCAAGGAACATGGATCGCAGCCACCAACTATTCGAATGACCCCCTCCACACACCAAAGAGTTTCTCCGACATCTCGAACAATCCCCAGAATAACAGAGAAGTGTGGCCTCCAGCACTCTAGGAAGATGGTTTTTGATTTTCTCTAAGTTGCCACTATGCACTTTCATCAACTCTTTGAATACCATGCTGCATCTGGCTTTTACATCCTGACTCAATACTTGCTGGGCTTTCTTTTTAATTTCTTGTGTCTTTCCATAGAACATATCATCACTAAACTTAGCACTTTTACATTTTCTGAACTGGGATCTCCCTAAATGAGTTGGGTCTGCCAGCCTGGTCACTTTCCACATGGGATGAATAATTTGCATTCCAGCCTGCATCCCCTTTGCAGATGTTCCATCTCCATCTGTTGTGACATATCTTACCAACATCTCCTGCATACCAATATCACTTCCCATGGCCTTTCCCATCTCAAACTCTGACCATGGCGCATTCACATTGAGAGTTGCAGTGCAATCTTCATGCCCATCTGGGCACTTTACATCCATTCCTTTTCCCCTAAGCCATGCACCAGTCCAACACAATTTATTCTGGAATACAGCAGCAACAATATATTTTCTGTCTGTTGATGTTTCACATCCTATTGCTATGGCTTGGGAGGCATTCTGTGTGCATTTTCTTGAACTGGTAATTTTGGAGCTGTTATATCTTGCATCAACAGCTAAGTTTATTTCATCCATTACAACCCCGCGCACTTTGTTAACTTCTTTTATGGCTTCTAGTTTTTTCTCATGTCTATCTTATTTAACTCTGTTACAGCAGTTCCAACCATGTTCGCTGTCCTTTGCATGCCAGTTCTTGCTGGAGGAGGAACATCCACTGATGCTAACAGTAACCTTGTTCTGGAATTCCCCATAGGTGTGTCTTGCAGACCGACTTGAAGGGATACGTTTATGGCAGCAGCATTCGGTCCAGGTTTGTTTGTCTTGACTTCTTCATAAAGTTTATAATGGCGAGAAGTATATTGACAGTTAACACACTGCAAAGATTGAGACCATCCCAAACCCCACTTTTTTCACTGGCTATGACCACTTCCAAAATATCACAATCAGGGGAAGTAACTCTGTGGTGCTTTATCATATCATTCCACATTTGAAGCATTTTGCAGTTACTGATCATTCTCATGCCTTGGGTGTCATTAGAATTTTTATCTTTTATGTCTTTCAGATTTGGAGCCGGTTTCTTTGGCCGTAGTAATTTCATGGATCCAGAGATGCCCTCGGTGTCTGTAGCTTCAACTGTCCTCTTGTCTATGCTAGGTTTTGTAATGAAGGTGAACTCATCTTGATGTAACCTCCTCGTTACTACAGCATCTTCAGATGATGGTCCAGGTACAGGGTTCAAATCTGAACTGTCGGCCACAGCTAATATGGGGTGTCCAGGATGTCCTTTTTTAAAGTGAGTCAACTTCCTTCTCTCTTTACCCTTCATGTTGGTTAATGTAGCAGAGATGAGCAAGTGATCATCAGATATGTTGGCATTGGATTTTATTCCCATTTTTATATACTATTTTTTTCTCTGTTTTGTTTTTACAGGTGTTGTCCCTTTGCAAACATTGCAGCAGTTGACTTAAAATGAAACAAAAGGATATATTTCTTCATTTGTGTTATGAGTTTTGTCAGTAATAATAACTTTATAATTGATAACTTCATCTGTCTATTACTGCCACCAAGATGTTGATTCTCTGTAGCTACATTCAATTGAACTAACAGATATTCTTTATTTGGGGGATGTGTATACCATGAACACCTCAGTGTTATATTGTTGAATGTGTTGTGTACACAATTATGTATATTGATGTGACCTTTTATATGTTTAAACAAGTTTTTGATCTCTCTATAAACATCAATTTTAAGACCCGTGAGATAATTCTGGGATGACCCACTGATTATATGGAGAAATTACTCGCTGTCATGAAAGACTTTTTTACCAGATGTAGTCTAACTAAGCAGCTTTTAAACAGATTATGTTTTGTCACATCTTGAGTTTTTAATTTTTATATTTTTAAGTTTTAAATTGAAAAAAAGACATGAAAATTGAGTTAAAATAGCAAAAAAATAATTAAAAATAGTCTTTGACATATCTAATCAATGCTGCATACCTTTTATTATAGGCAGAAGGATAGTCTACTGAGTGCTTTTTACCAGATGGAAAAATACTTACAGGTTAGTGAGATATTGTACTTTTTATTTTCACCCCACTATTAAGTCATATGGGAGAAAATGACAGGAAATGATAAAGGGGGTACCCTTGTTATTTAGGTTATAAAATCTCTATCTTTGAATAGTTTTATTTGTGCCTTCTCAGGATAGTTTGGGGATGGGTAATGATTGTTCAGATGAGAGCATTCTTTATTTTAACAATGGTTCCATTCTGACAGGCATCAGTACACAATTAATCACTTCCGGGTCGGTACCCACGATCTACTTTGTGTAGAAATTTGAGAGCAGATCTTTGTGGATTTTATTAGGCGGGATTATTCAGCATTTCTGATAAATTTGATATTTCAAATTGCAGATGAGGCTTCAAACTGTACTTCCTGGTGTTGATTTGGCAACATTGGGGCAAAGCCTGGTGGAAGGACACATGAAGAGTGGAGGTGAAAAGGCTCTCTGTTTACAAGCTGAATGACATTCGGTAACACCACTCAGCTGCAAATGGTGGCAAGTTGAAATTTCCATGGTCAACATCTGTCAAGACTTTCACTGATAATGTCCCACAAGGTAAATATTGACATGCCAGGTGGATTTATGCATTGTGATTTTTCTGGATTTTTGCCGATTTTTAACGCTAATACATAACAAGTAACAGAATTAATTGTGCACTGATGCCACTTAAGCCAAACCTTAGCAGTCACCCCCCCCCCCTCCCCCTCCCATCTGTCAATATTCTGCCTGCATATTTAGAATCAATATTTCGAGGATTTTATTTTCCATCTCCTGACGCTGGGGGCCCATGGACACTCGCCTAACTGCTGGGACAGTCAGCCGGGCTCCACTTTCAAAATTGTTCCGCGGTCCCTGATATATTAAATACATGCATATAGTTGTACGGTATATTCGTTTATGTCTCGTTATGCGGTCTCAGCCAATGTAAATTGTGTTCATGGCCAATAAAGAAATTTGAATTTGTTCCTTAGCTACGGTACATGTGGTATCAGTACACAATTAATTCTGTTACTTGTTATGTATTAGCGTTAAAAATCGGCAAAAATCCAGAAAATTCACAATGCATAAATCCACCTGGCATGTCAATATTTACCTTGTGGGACATTACCAGTGGAAGTCTTGACAGATGTTGACCATGGAAATTTCAAATTACCGCCACTGACAGCTGATTGGTGCTACAGAATGTCATTCGATTTGTAAACAGGGAGCCTTCTCACCCTTCACTGATCATGTCTTCATCCACCATGCTTTTTTCAAAGTGGCCCAAATCAACACCAGGAAGTACAGTTTGAAGACTCATCTGCAAGTTGAAATATCAGATGTATCAGAAATGCTGAAAAATCGCAGCTCATAAAATCCATAAAGATCTGCTCTCAAATTTCTAAACAATGTAGGTCGTGGGTACTGACCCGGAAGTGATTAATTGTAGTCTGATGCCTGTCAGGGATGGAACCATTGTTAAAATAAAGAATGCTCTCATCTGAACAACCCATACCCATCCCCAAACAATCTTGAGAAGGCACAGAAAAAACTATGCACAGATAGAGATTTTACAGCCTATATACCAAGGGTACCCCCTTTATAATTTGCCCTCAGTTTGCCCCATATGACTTAAGACGGAGGTAAGGGGAAAAATTGAATATCTCACTAACCCGTACATATTTTTCCATCTGGTAAAAAGCACCAAGTCAACAATTCTTCTGCCTATAAAAAAAAGTATAAAGCATTAACTAGATATGTTGAACACTATTTTAAATTATTTTTTTATTATTTCAATTCATTTTTTATGAAATTTTTCAAATTAAAATTTAAAAATAAAGAAAAATTAAATTCAAAACGTGACAAAACATAATTTGTTTACAAGCTGCTCATTTAGCCTACATTTGGTAAAAATTTCATGGCAGTGGTTAACTTCTCCATGTAATCAGTGGGTCATCCCAGTAGTCTATTAAATGTGATTAAATTTGATGTTGATACAAAGATCAAAGACCTGTTTAATCCTGTAATAAGTGACAGCAATATACACAAATGTGTACATAACCCATACCAAAATATAACACAGAGGTGTTTATGGCATACACAACTCCCATATAGAGAATATATGTCAGTTCAATTGGATGGATCTACATCTCATCAAGATCTTGCTGGCAGTAATTAGAAAGATGCACATATTACTTGTAAACAGTTATTATTACTTAGAAAACTCCTAAATAACATTGAGGAATATATTCTGTGTCAGATTTCAAGTCCATGAATGCAATGTCTGCAAACAGGCAACACTTGTCAAAACACAACATAGAAGAATTCAATGACAACATATCTGATGGTCATTTGCTGATCTCTGCTACATTAACAACCATGAAAGATGAGGACAGCTGGAAGTTGCCTAACTTAAACTGTTAACTGTTTGGTGAAAGATTAAAGTGGCAACTTACAGTGAGAAAGGCCTATCTTCCAACAGAGTTGGAGGCCATACCTCTGAGTCACACTGTGCGAAATTCCCAGAGTTGATGTGTGGGGGGGGGGGAGGGGGTTGTATGGGGCTTGCTAATATTTGGTGCCTGTAATCCATGTTCCTTGCTACCCACAAGATCTCTGATATGAATATGAAAGAGAATTACAAACTTATAATCCTGGAGATAGTGGAAATGGAATGAAGAGAAAGTATTTGCTATGATGCAAATGAAAGTATTTGCTATGATGCAAATGTGACTGACAATAAACACACAACAATGTGAAACCATCAACAGTCAGATTAATTGTTGACTCAGTTAATCAGATTTTATTTGTCTCATTAAAGTTACAAATGCAAAAGGCATTTTGGAAATTCTTTGTGTGTGGAACAAACATCTGAGTTTTTACAGGTGATATGATTATTATTAATTTCATGTGGTTTTAGACTGATATAAAGTGAATTAATGCATAAATGATTTGAAGCATTGAAGATTTGAACTGAGGTCGAGATTTTGAATGAAAGCATGTAATTGTATCTATGTGAATTTCCTTTCTTCCATTTACATTTTATTGTATCTTGAAAGTTAATTTGCTCATAATTACCAGCTGTGGTAAATAAACCTCATCATATTTGGCATTGACTATTTGGCCCTAGTACTGACAAATCAGTCATTTTTTGCCTATATTTGCTCCAAAAGGTCTCAATTTTGTCGAAGAAATGGCATAACAATACAAGAGATGTTACCCAGCATTATCAGTATGATATTTATTTCAACCACATTTAGCAAGAAAAAAAAAATAATTAATTAAAAATTTTATTTTATTTTATTAATAATTTAATAACATAAATTTGAAACAACCCTAATATTTGTACGTTGTTCATGAGCCAGCATGGAAAAAAATTGGGCTGATCCAGTAAAAACTGTAGCCACAGTGACGATTTAAAGTTCTTTGGTCAAATGTGAAAATGTCAGGTGTCAGGGATGGAACCATTGTTAAAATAAGGAATGCTCTCATCTGAACAAACCATACCCATCTCCAAACAATCTTGAGAAGGCACAGATAAAACTATGCACAGATAGAGACTTTACAGCCTCTATACCAAGGGTACCCCCTTTATAATTTCCTCTCAGTTTGCCCCATATGACTTAAGACTGAGGTACAAGTAAAAAGTACAATATCTCACTAACCTGTACATATTTTTCCATCTGGTAAAAAGCACCAAGTCGACAATCCTTCTGCCTATATAAAGAGGTATAAAGCATTAACTAGATATGTTAAACACTATTTTAAATTATTTTTTTATTATTTTAATTCATTTTTTATGACATTTTTCAAATTAAAATTTAAAAATAAAGAAAAATTAAATTCAAAATGTGACAAAACATACTTTGTTTACAAGCTGCTCATTTAGACTACATTTGATAAACATTTCCTTCATGGCAGTGGTTAACTTCCCCATGTAATCAGTGGGTCATCCCAGTAATCTATCAAATGTGATTAAAATTTGATGTTGATACAAAGATCAAAGACATGTTTAATCCTGTAATAAGTGACAGCAATATACACAAATGTGTACACAACACATACCAAAATATAACACAGAGGTGTTTATGGTATACACAGCTCCCATATAGAGAATATATGTCAGTTCAATTGGATGGATCTACATCTCATCAAGATCTTGCTGGCAGTAATTAGAAAGATGCACATATTACTTGTAAACAGTTATTATTACTGAGAAAACTCCTAAATAACATTGAGGAATATATTCTGTGTCAGATTTCAAGTCCATGAATGCAATGTCTGCAAACAGGCAACACTTGTCAAAACACAACATAGAAGAAAAAAAGGAATAAAATTCAATGACAACATATCTGATGGTCATTTGCTGATCTCTGCTACATTAACAACCATGAAAGATGAGGACAGCTGGAAGTTGCCTCACTCAAACTGTTAACTGTTTGGTGAAACATTAAAGTGGCAACTTACAGAGAGCAAGGCCTATGTTCCAACAGAGTTGAAGGCCATATCTCTGAGTCAAACTGTGCGAAATTCCCAGAGAAACTATTTGAAGTGTGTGTGTGGGGGGGGGCTTGCTAATATTTGGTGCCTGTAATCCATGTTCCTTGCTACCCACAAGATTTCTGATATGAATATGAAAGAAAATTACAAACTTATAATCCTGGAGATAGTGGAAATGGAATGAAGAGAAAGTATTTGCTATGATGCAAATGTGACTGACAATAGACACACAAAAATGCGAAACCATCAAGTCAGATTAATTGCTGACTCAGTTAATCAGATTTTATTTGTCTCATTAAAGTTACAAATGCAGAAGGCATTTTGGAAATTCTTTATGTGTGGAACAAACATCTGAGTTTTTACAGGTGATATGATTATTATTAATTTCATGTGGTTTTAGACTGATATAAAGTGAATTTATGCATAAATGATTGAAGCATTGAAGATCTGAACTGAGGTCTAGATTTTGAAAAAAAGCATGTAATTGTATCTATGTGAATTTCCTTTCTTGCATTTACATTTCATTGTATCTTGAAAGTTAATATGCTCATAATTACCAGCTGTGTTAAGTGAACCTCGTCATTTTTGGCATTGAATATTTGGCCCTAGAACTGACAAATCACTCATTTTTTGCCTATATTTGCTCCAAAAGGTCTCAATTTTGTCGCAGAAATGGCATAACAATACAAGAGATGTTACCCAGCATTATCAGTATGATATTTATTTCAACCACATTTAGCAAGAAAAAAAAATAATTTTAATAATTAAAAAATTTATTAAAATTAATTAAAAAATTTATTTTATTTTATTAATAATTTAATAACATAAATTTGAAACAACCCTAATATTTGTACGTTGTTCATGAGTCAGCATGGAAAAAAATTGGGCTGATCCAGTAAAAACTGTAGCCACAGTGACGATTTAAAGTTCTTTGGTCAAATGTGAAAATGTCAGGTGTCAGGGATGGAACCATTGTTAAAATAAGGAATGCTCTCATCTGAACAAACCATACCCATCCCCAAACAATTCTGAGAAGGCACAGATAAAACTATGCATAGATAGAGATTTTACAGCCTATATACCAAGGGTACCCCCTTTATAATTTCCCCTCAGTTTGCCCCATATGACTTAAGACTGAGGTACAAGTAACAAGTACAATATCTCACTAACCTGTACATATTTTTCCATCTGGTAAAAAGCACCAAGTCGACAATCCTTCTGCCTATATAAAGAGGTATAAAGCATTAACTAGATATGTTAAACACTATTTTAAATTATTTTTTTATTATTTTAATTCATTTTTTATGACATTTTTCAAATTAAAATTTAAAAATAAAGACAAATTAAATTCAAAATGTGACAAAACATACTTTGTTTACAAGCTGCTCATTTAGACTACATTTGATAAACATTTCCTTCATGGCAGTGGTTAACTTCCCCATGTAATCAGTGGGTCATCCCAGTAATCTATCAAATGTGATTTAAATTTGATGTTGATACAAAGATCAAAGACATGTTTAATCCTGTAATAAGTGACAACAATATACACAAATGTGTACACAACACATACCAAAATATAACATAGAGGTGTTTATGGTATACACAACTCCATATAGAGAATATATGTCAGTTCAATTGGATGGATCTACATCTCATCAAGATCTTGCTGGCAGTAATTAGAAAGATGCACATATTACTTGTAAACAGTTATTATTACTGAGAAAACTCCTAAATAACATTGAGGAATATATTCTGTGTCAGATTTCAAGTCCATGAATGCAATGTCTGCAAACAGGCAACACTTGTCAAACATATCTGATGGTCATTTGCTGATCTCTGCTACATTAACAACCATGAAAGATGAGGACAGCTGGAAGTTGTCTCACTTAAACTGTTAACTGTTTGGTGAAAGATTAAAGTGGAAACTTACAGTGAGAAAGGCCTATCTTCCAACAGAGTTGGAGGCCATACCTCTGAGTCACACTGTGCGAAATTCCCAGAGTTGATGTGTGTGTGGGGGGGAGGGGGTTGTATGGCGCTTGCTAATATTTGGTGCCTGTAATCCATGTTCCTTGCTACCCACAAGATTTCTGATATGAATATGAAAGAGAATTACAAACTTATAATCCTGGAGATAGTGGAAATGGAATGAAGAGAAAGTATTTGCTATGATGCAAATGTGACTGACAATAAACACACAACAATGTGAAACATCAACAGTCAGATTAATTGTTGACTCAGTTAACTCAGTTAATCAGATTTTATTTGTCTCATTAAAGTTACAAATGCAAAAGGCATTTTGGAAATTCTCTGTGTGTGGAACAAACATCTGAGTTTTTACAGGTGATATGATTATTATTAATTGCATGTGGTTTTAGACTGATATAAAGTGAATTAATGCATAAATGATTTGAAGCATTGAAGATTTGAACTGAGGTCGAGATTTTGAATAAAAGCATGTAATTGTATCTATGTGAATTTCCTTTCTTCCATTTACATTTTATTGTATCTTGAAAGTTAATTTGCTCATAATTACCAGCTGTGTTAAATGAACCTCATCATATTTGGCATGGACTATTTGGCCCTAGTACTGACAAATCAGTCATTTTTTGCCTATATTTGCTCCAAAAGGTCTAAATTTTGTCGAAGAAATGGCATAACAATACAAGAGATGTTACCCAGCATTATGAGTACGATATTTATTTCAACCACATTTAGCAAGAAAAAAAATAATTTTAATAATTAAAAAATTTATTAAAATTAATTAAAAAATTTATTTTATTTTATTAATAATTTAATAACATAAATTTGAAACAATCCTAATATTTGTACGTTGTTCATGAGTCAGCATGGAAAAAAATTGGGCTGATCCAGTAAAAACTGTAGCCACAGTGACGACTTAAAGTTCTTTGGACAAATGTGAAAATGTCAGGTGTCAGGGATGGAACCATTGTTAAAATAAGGAATGCTCTCATCTGAACAAACCATACCCATCCCCAAACAATCCTGAGAAGGCACAGATAAAACTATGCACAGATAGAGATTTTACAGCCTATATACCAAGGGTACCCCCTTTATAATTTCCCCTCAGTTTGCCCCATATGACTATAAGACTGAGGTACAAGTAACAAGTACAATATCTCACTAACCTGTACATATTTTTCCATCTGGTAAAAAGCACCAAGTCGACAATCCTTCTGCCTATATAAAGAGGTATAAAGCATTAACTAGATATGTTAAACACTATTTTAAATTATTTTTTAATTATTTTAATTCATTTTTTATGACATTTTTCAAATTAAAATTTAAAAATAAAGAAAAATTAAATTCAAAATGTGACAAAACATACTTTGTTTACAAGCTGCTCATTTAGACTACATTTGATAAACATTTCCTTCATGGCAGTGGTTAACTTCCCCATGTAATCAGTGGGTCATCTCAGTAATCTACCAAATGTGATTAAAATTTGATGTTGATACAAAGATCAAAGACATGTTTAATCCTGTAATAAGTGACAGCAATATACACAAATGTGTACACAACACATACCAAAATATAACATAGAGGTGTTTATGGTATACACAACTCCATATAGAGAATATATGTCAAGTCAATTGGATGGATCTACATCTCATCAAGATCTTGCTGGCAGTAATTAGAAAGATGCACATATTACTTGTAAACAGTTATTATTACTGAGAAAACTCCTAAATAACATTGAGGAATATATTCTGTGTCAGATTTCAAGTTCATGAATGCAATGTCTGCAAACAGGCAACACTTGTCAAAACACAACATAGAAGAAAAAAAGGAATAAAATTCAATGAAAACATATCTGATGGTCATTTGCTGATCTCTGCTACATTAACAACCATGAAAGAGGAGGACAGCTGGAAGTTGCCTCACTTAAACTGTTAACTGTTTGGTGAAAGATTAAAGTGGAAACTTACGGTGAGAAAGGCCTATCTTCCAACAGGGTTGGAGGCCATACCTCTGAGTCACACTGTGCGAAATTTCCAGAGTTGATGTGTGTGTGGGGGGGAGGGGGTTGTACGGGACTTGCTAATATTTGGTGCCTGTAATCCATGTTCCTTGCTACCCACAAGATCTCTGATATGAATATGAAAGAGAATTACAAACTTATAATCCTGGAGATAGTGGAAATGGAATGAAGAGAAAGTATTTGCTATGATGCAAATGTGACTGACAATAAACACACAACAATGTGAACCATCAACAGTCAGATTAATTGTTGACTCAGTTAATCAGATTTTATTTGTCTTATTAAAGTTACAAATGCAAAAGGCATTTTGGAAATTCTTTGTGTGTGGAACAAACATCTGAGTTTTTACAGGTGATATGATTATTATTAATTTCATGTGGTTTTAGACTGATATAAAGTGAATTAATGCATAAATGATTTGAAGCATTGAAGATTTGAACTGAGGTCGAGATTTTGAATAAAAGCATGTAATTGTATCTATGTGAATTTCCTTTCTTCCATTTACATTTTATTGTATCTTGAAAGTTAATTTGCTCATAATTACCAGCTGTGTTAAATGAACCTCATCATATTTGGCATTGACTATTTGGCGCTAGTACTGACAAATCAGTCATTTTTTGCCTATATTTGCTCCAAAAGGTCTCAATTTTGTCGAAGAAATGGCATAACAATACAAGAGATGTTACCCAGCATTATCAGTACGATATTTATTTCAACCACATTTAGCAAGAAAAAAAATAATTTTAATAATTAAAAAATTTATTAAAATTAATTAAAATTTTTATTTTATTAATAATTTAATAACATAAATTTGAAACAACCCTAATATTTGTACGTTGTTCATGAGTCAGCATGGAAAAAAATTGGGCTGATCCAGTAAAAACTGTAGCCACAGTGACGATTTAAAGTTCTTTGGTCAAATGTGAAAATGTCAGGTGTCAGGGATGGAACCATTGTTAAAATAAGGAATGCTCTCATCTGAACAAACCATACCCATCCCCAAACAATCCTGAGAAGGTACAGATAAAACTATGCACAGATAGAGATTTTACAGCCTATATACCAAGGGTACCCCCTTTATAATTTCCCCTCAGTTTGCCCCATATGACTTAAGACTGAGGTACAAGTAAAAAGTACCATATCTCACTAACCTGTACATATTTTTCCATCTGGTAAAAAGCACCAAGTCGACAATCCTTCTGCCTATATAAAGAGGTATAAAGCATTAACTAGATATGTTAAACACTATTTTAAATTATTTTTTTATTATTTTAATTCATTTTTTATGACATTTTTCAAATTAAAATTTAAAAATAAAGAAAAATTAAATTCAAAATGTGACAAAACATACTTTGTTTACAAGCTGCTCATTTAGACTACATTTGATAAACATTTCCTTCATGGCAGTGGTTAACTTCCCCATGTAATCAGTGGGTCATCCCAGTAATCTATCAAATGTGATTAAAATTTGATGTTGATACAAAGATCAAAGACATGTTTAATCCTGTAATAAGTGACAGCAATATACACAAATGTGTACACAACACATACCAAAATATAACATAGAGGTGTTTATGGTATACACAACTCCATATAGAGAATATATGTCAGTTCAATTGGATGGATCTACATCTCATCAAGATCTTGCTGGCAGTAATTAGAAAGATGCACATATTACTTGTAAACAGTTATTATTACTGAGAAAACTCCTAAATAACATTGAGGAATATATTCTGTGTCAGATTTCAAGTCCATGAATGCAATGTCTGCAAACAGGCAACACTTGTCAAAACACAACATAGAAGAAAAAAAGGAATAAAATTCAATGAAAACATATCTGATGGTCATTTGCTGATCTCTGCTACATTAACAACCATGAAAGAGGAGGACAGCTGGAAGTTGCCTCACTTAAACTGTTAACTGTTTGGTGAAAGATTAAAGTGGAAACTTACAGTGAGAAAGGCCTATCTTCCAACAGAGTTGGAGGCCATACCTCTGAGTCACACTGTGCGAAATTCCCAGAGTTGATGTGTGTGTGGGGGGGGAGGGGGTTGTATGGGGCTTGCTAATATTTGGTGCCTGTAATCCATGTTCCTTGCTACCCACAAGATCTCTGATATGAATATGAAAGAGAATTACAAACTTATAATCCTGGAGATAGTGGAAATGGAATGAAGAGAAAGTATTTGCTATGATGCAAATGTAACTGACAATAAACACACAACAATGTGAAACCATCAACAGTCAGATTAATTGTTGACTCAGTTAATCAGATTTTATTTGTCTCATTAAAGTTACAAATGCAAAAGGCATTTTGGAAATTCTTTGTGTGTGGAACAAACATCTGAGTTTTTACAGGTGATATGATTATTATTAATTTCATGTGGTTTTAGACTGATATAAAGTGAATTAATGCATAAATGATTTGAAGCATTGAAGATTTGAACTGAGGTCGAGATTTTGAATAAAAGCATGTAATTGTATCTATGTGAATTTCCTTTCTTCCATTTACATTTTATTGTATCTTGAAAGTTAATTTGCTCATAATTACCAGCTATGTTAAATGAACCTCATCATATTTGGCATTGACTATTTGGCCCTAGTACTGACAAATCAGTCATTTTTTGCCTATATTTGCTCCAAAAGGTCTCAATTTTGTCGAAGAAATGGCATAACAATACAAGAGATGTTACCCAGCATTATCAGTATGATATTTATTTCAACCACATTTAGCAAGAAAAAAATAATTTTAATAATTAAAAAATTTATTAAAATTAATTAAAAAATGTATTTTATTTTATTAATAATTTAATAACATAAATTTGAAACAAGCCTAATATTTGTACGTTGTTCATGAGTCAGCATGGAAAAAATTGGGCTGATCCAGTAAAAACTGTAGCCACAGTGACGATTTAAAGTTCTTTGGTCAAATGTGAAAATGTCAGGTGTCAGGGATGGAACCATTGTTAAAATAAGGAATGCTCTCATCTGAACAAACCATACCCATCCCCAAACAATCTTGAGAAGGCACAGATAAAACTATGCACAGATAGAGATTTTACAGCCTATATACCAAGGGTACCCCCTTTATAATTTCTCCTCAGTTTGCCCCATATGACTTAAGACTGAGGTACAAGTAAAAAGTACAATATCTCACTAACCTGTACATATTTTTCCATCTGGTAAAAAGCACCAAGTCGACAATCCTTCTGCCTATATAAAGAGGTATAAAGCATTAACTAGATATGTTAAACACTATTTTAAATTATTTTTTTATTATTTTAATTCATTTTTTATGACATTTTTCAAATTAAAATTTAAAAATAAAGAAAAATTAAATTCAAAATGTGACAAAACATACTTTGTTTACAAGCTGCTCATTTAGACTACATTTGATAAACATTTCCTTCATGGCAGTGGTTAACTTCCCCATGTAATCAGTGGGTCATCCCAGTAATCTATCAAATGTGATTAAAATTTGATGTTGATACAAAGATCAAAGACATGTTTAATCCTGTAATAAGTGACAGCAATATACACAAATGTGTAAACAACACATACCAAAATATAACAAAGAGGTGTTTATGGTATACACAACTCCATATAGAGAATATATGTCAGTTCAATTGGATGGATCTACATCTCATCAAGATCTTGCTGGCAGTAACAGGAAAGATGCAATATATTACTTGTAAACAGTTATTATTACTGAGAAAACTCCTAAATAACATTGAGGAATATATTCTGTGTCAGATTTCAAGTCCATGAATGCAATGTCTGCAAACAGGCAACACTTGTCAAAACACAACATAGAAAAAAAAAAGGAATACAATTCAATGAAAACATATCTGATGGTCATTTGCTGATCTCTGCTACATTAACAACCATGAAAGAGGACAGCTGGAAGTTGCCTCACTTAAACTGTTAACTGTTTGGTGAAAGATTAAAGTGGAAACTTACAGTGAGAAAGGCCTATCTTCCAACAGAGTTGGAGGCCATACCTCTGAGTCACACTGTGCGAAATTCCCAGAGTTGATGTGTGTGTGGGGGGGAGGGGGTTGTATGGGGCTTGCTAATATTTGGTGCCTGTAATCCATGTTCCTTGCTACCCACAAGATCTATGATATGAATATGAAAGAAAATTACAAACTTATAATCCTGGAGATAGTGGAAATGGAATGAAGAGAAAGTATTTGCTATGATGCAAATGTGACTGACAATAAACACACAACAATGTGAAACCATCAACAGTCAGATTAATTGTTGACTCAGTTAATCAGATTTTATTTGTCTCATTAAAGTTACAAATGCAAAAGGCATTTTGGGAAATTTTTGTGTGTGGAACAAACATCTGAGTTTTTACAGGTGATATGATTATTATTAATTTCATGTGGTTTTAGACTGATATAAAGTGAATTAATGCATAAATGATTTGAAGCATTGAAGATTTGAACTGAGGTCGAGATTTTGAATAAAAGCATGTAATTGTATCTATGTGAATTTCCTTTCTTCCATTTACATTTTATTGTATCTTGAAAGTTAATTTGCTCATAATTACCAGCTATGTTAAATGAACCTCATCATATTTGGCATTGACTATTTGGCCCTAGTACTGACAAATCAGTCATTTTTTGCCTATATTTGCTCCAAAAGGTCTCAATTTTGTCGAAGACATGGCATAACAATACAAGAGATGTTACCCAGCATTATCAGTATGATATTTATTTCAACCACATTTAGCAAGAAAAAAAATAATTTTAATAATTAAAAAATTTATTAAAATTAATTAAAAAATTTATTTTATTTTATTAATAATTTAATAACATAAATTTGAAACAAGCCTAATATTTGTACGTTGTTCATGAGTCAGCATGGAAAAAAATTGGGCTGATCCAGTAAAAACTGTAGCCACAGTGACGATTTAAAGTTCTTTAGTCAAATGTGAAAATGTCAGGTGTTAGGGATGGAACCATTGTTAAAATAAGGAATGCTCTCATCTGAACAAACCATACCCATCCCCAAACAATCTTGAGAAGGCACAGATAAAACTATGCACAGATAGAGATTTTACAGCCTATATACCAAGGGTACCCCCTTTATAATTTCCCCTCAGTTTGCCCCATATGACTTAAGACTGAGGTACAAGTAAAAAGTACAATATCTCATTAACCTGTACATATTTTTCCATCTGGTAAAAAGCACCAAGTCGACAATCCTTCTGCCTATATAAAGAGGTATAAAGCATTAACTAGATATGTTAAACACTATTTTAAATTATTTTTTATAATTTGTACGTTGTTCATGAGTCAGCATGGAAAAAAATTGGGCTGATCCAGTAAAAACTGTAGCCACAGTGACGATTTAAAGTTCTTTGGTCAAATGTGAAAATGTCAGGACAGGCATCAGCCTACTATTAATTCCGTTACTTGTTATGTATTAGCGTTAAAAATCGGCAAAAATCCAGAAAATTCACAATGCATAAATCCACCTGACATGTCAATATTTACCTTGTGGGACATTACCAGTGGAAGTCTTGACAGATGTTGACCATGGAAATTTCAAATTCCCGCCACTGACAGCTGATTGGTGTTACAGAATGACATTCAATTTGTAAACAGGGAGCCTTCTCATCCTTCACTGATCATCTCTCCATCCACCAGGCTATTCCCATAGTGGCCCAAATCAACACCAGGAAGTACAGTTTGAAGCCTCATCTGCAAGTTGAAATATCAGATGTATAGAAATGCTGAAAAATCGCAGCTCATAAAATCCATAAAGATCTGCTCTCAAATTTCTAAACAATGTAGATCGTGGGCACTGACCCGGAAGTGATGAACTGTAGTTTGATGCCTGTCAGGGATGGAACCATTGTTAAAATAAGGAATGCTCTCATCTGAACAAACCATACCCATCCCCAAACTATCTTGAGAAGGCACAGATAAAACTATGTAAAGATAGAGATTTTACAGCCTATATACCAAGGGTGCC
This sequence comes from Hanleya hanleyi, assembly GCA_036873755.1. Classification (NCBI taxonomy): domain Eukaryota; kingdom Metazoa; phylum Mollusca; class Polyplacophora; order Lepidopleurida; family Hanleyidae; genus Hanleya; species Hanleya hanleyi. Next base: position 17,036 of record JAVTVY010045886.1, read on the forward strand.
GCCTTTATAATTTCCCCTCAGTTTGCCCCATATGACTTAAGACTGAGGTACAAGTAAAAAGTACAATATCTCACTAACCTGTACATATTTTTCCATCTGGTAGAAAGCACCAAGTCGACAATCCTTCTGCCTATAAAAAGAAGTATAAAGCATTAACTAGATATGCTAAACATTATTTTAAATTATTTTTTTATTATTTTAATTCCTTTTTTATGAAATTTTTCAAATTAAAATTTAAAAATAAAGAAAAATTAAATTCAAAATGTGACAAAACATAATTTGTTTACAAGCTGCTCATTTAGACTACATTTGGTAAAAATTTCCTTCGTGGCAGTGGTTAACTTCCCCATGTAATCAGTGGGTCATCCCAGTAATCTATCAAATGTGATTAAAATTTGATGTTGATACAAAGATCAAAGACATGTTTAATCCTGTAATAAGTGACAGCAAGATACACAAATGTGTACACAACACATACCAAAATATAACACAGAGGTGTTTATGGTATACACAACTCCCATATAGAGAATATATGTCAGTTCAATTGGATGGATCTACATCTCATCAAGACCTTGCTGGCAGTAATTAGAAAGATGCACATATTACTTGTAAACAGTTATTATTACTGAGAAAACTCCTAAATAACATTGAGGAATATATTCTGTGTCAGATTTCAAGTCCATGAATGCAATGTCTGCAAACAGGCAACACTTGTCAAAACACAACATAGAAGAAAAAAGGAATAAAATTCAATGACAACATATCTGATGGTCATTTGCTGATCTCTGCTACATTAACAACCATGAAAGATGGGGACAGCTGGAAGTTGCCTAACTTAAACTGTTAACTGTTTGGTGAAAGATTAAAGTGGCAACTTACAGTGAGAAAGGCCTATCTTCCAACAGAGTTGGAGGCATACCTCTGAGTCACACTGTGTGAAATTCCCAGAGTTGATGTGTGTGTGTGTGGGGGGGAGGGGGTTGTATGGGGCTTGCTAATATTTGGTGCCTGTAATCCATGTTTCTTGCTACCCACAAGATCTCTGATATGAATATGAAAGAGAATTACAAACTTATAATCTTGGAGATAGTGGAAATGGAATGAAGAGAAAGTATTTGCTATGATGCAAATGTGATGACTGACAATAAACACACAACAATGTGAAACCCTCAACAGTCAGATTAACTGTTGACTCAGTTAATCAGATTGTATTTGTCTCATTAAAGTTACAAATGCAAAAGGCATTTTGGAAATTCTTTGTGTGTGGAACAAACATCTGAGTTTTTACAGGTGATATGATTATTATTAATTTCATGTGGTTTTAGACCAATATATTGAATTAATGCATAAATGATTTGAAGCATTGAAGATTTGAACTGAGGTCTAGATTTTGAAAAAAAGCATGTAATTGTATCTATGTGAATTTCCTTTCTTCCATTTACATTTTGTTGTATCTTGAAAGTTAATTTGCTCATAATTACCAGCTGTGTTAAATGAACCTCGTCGTATTTGGCATTGACTATTTGGCCCTAGTACTGACAAATCAGTCATTTTTTGCCTACATTTGCCCCAAAAGGTCTCAATTTTGTCGCAGAAATGGCATAACAATACAAGAGATGTTACCCAGCATTATCAGTATGATATTTATTTCAACCACATTTAGCAAGAAAAAATAATAATTTTAATAATATTTTTTTTTATCAAAATTAATTAAAAATTTTATTTTATTTTATTAATAATTTAATAACATGAATTTGAAACAACCCTAATATTTGTACGTTGTTCATGAGTCAGCATGGAAAAAATTGGGCTGATCCAGTAAAAACTGTAGCCACAGTGACGATTTAAAGTTCTCTGGTCAAATGTGAAAATGTCGTGTGTCAGGAATGGAACCATTGTTAAAATAAGGAATGCTCTCATCTGAACAAACCATACCCATCCCCAAACATTCTTGAGAAGGCACAGATAAAACTATGCACAGATAGAGATTTTACAGCCTATATACCAAGGGTACCCCCTTTATAATTTCCCTCAGTTTGCCCCATATGACTTAAGACTGAGGTACAAGTAAAAAGTACAATATCTCACTAACCTGTACATATTTTTCCATCTGGTAAAAAGCACCAAGTCGACAATCCTTCTGCCTATAAAAAGAAGCATAAAGCATTAACTAGATATGTTAAACACTATTTTTAATTATTTTTTTATTATTTTAATTCATTTTTTTATGAAATTATTCAAATTAAAGTTTAAAAATAAAGAAAACTTAAATTCAAAATGTGTCAAACATAATTTGTTTTCAACCTGCTCATTTAGGCTACATTTGGTAAAAATTTCCTTCATGGCAGTGGTTAACTTCTCCATGTAATCAGTGGGTCATCCCAGTAATCTATCAAATGGGATTTAAATTTGATGTTGATACAAAGATCAAAGACATGTTTAATCCTGTAATAAGTGACAGCAAGATACACTAATGTGTACACAACACATACCAAAATATAACACAGAGGTGTTTATGGTATACACAACTCCCATATAGAGAATATATGTCAGTTCAATTGGATGGATCTACATCTCATCAAGATCTTGCTGGCAGTAATTAGAAAGATGCACATATTACTTGTAAACAGTTATTATTACTGAGAAAACTCCTGAATAACATTGAGGAATATATTCTGTGTCAGATTTCAAGTCCATGAATGCAATGTCTGCAAACCGGCAACACTTGTCAAAACACAACATAGAAGAAAAAAAGGAATAAAATTCAATGACAACATATCTGATGGTCATTTGCTGATCTCTGCTACATTAACAACCATGAAATATGAGGACAGCTGGAAGTTGCCTAACTTAAACTGTTAACTGTTTGGTGAAAGATTAAAGTGGCAACTTACAGTGAGAAAGGCCTATCTTCCAACAGAGCTGGAGGCATACCTCGGAGTCACACTGTGCGAAATTCCCAGAGTTGATGTGTGTGTTTGGTTGTATGGGGCTTGCTAATATTTGGTGCCTGTAATCCATGTTTCTTGCTACCCACAAGATCTCTGATATGAATATGAAAGAGAATTACAAACTTATAATCCTGGAGATAGTGGAAATGGAATGAAGAGAAAGTATTTGCTATGATGCAAATGTGACTGACAATAAACACACAACAATGTGAAACCATCAACAGTCAGATTAACTGTTGACTCAGTTAATCAGATTTTATTTATCTCATTAAAGTTACAAATGCAAAAGGCATTTTGGAAATTCTTTGTGGGTGGAACAAACATCTGAGTTTTTACAGGTGATATAATTAGTATTAATTTCATGTGGTTTCAGACTGATATAAAGTGAATTAGTGCATAAATGATTTGAAGCATTAAAGATTTGAACTGAGGTCGAGATTTTGAAAAAAAAGTATGTAATTGTATCTATGTGAATTTCCTTTCTTCCATTTACACTTTATTGTATCTTGAAAGTTAATTTGCTCATAATTACCAGATGTGTTAAATGAACCTCGTCATATTTGGCATTGACTATTTGGCCCTAGTACTGACAAATCAGTCATTTTTTGCCTATATTTGCTCCAAAAGGTCTCAATTTTGTCCCAGAAATGGCATAACAATACAAGAGATGTTACCCAGCATTATCAGTATGATATTTATTTCAACCACATTTAGCAAGAAAAAAAATAATTTTAATAATTAAAAAAATTATTAAAATTAATTAAAATTTTTATTTTATTTTATTAATAATTTAATAACATAAATCCAGTAAAAACTGTAGCCACAGTGACGATTTAAAGTTCTCTGGTCAAATGTGAAAATGTCGTGTGACAGGCATCAGTACACAATTAATTCTGTTACTTGTTATGTATTAGCGTTAAAAATCGGCAAAAATCCAGAAAATTCACAATGCATAAATCCACCTGGCATGTCAATATTTACCTTGTGGGACATTACCAGTGGAAGTCTTGACAGATGTTGACCATGGAAATTTCAAATTACCGCCACTGACAGCTGATTGGTGCTACAGAATGTCATTCGATTTGTAAACAGGGAGCCTTCTCACCCTTCACTGATCATGTCTTCATCCACCATGCTTTTTCAAAGTGGCCCAAATCAACACCAGGAAGTACAGTTTGAAGACTCATCTGCAAGTTGAAATATCAAATGTATCAGAAATGCTGAAAAATCGCAGCTCATAAAATCCATAAAGATCTGCTCTCAAATTTCTAAACAATGTAGATCGTGGGCACCGACCCGGAAGTGATTAATTGTGTACTGATGCCATATGGGGACCCATTTAGGGGCAGAAATGTGCGAATCATGGGAGATAAACAGGAATTGGGCCAACCGAGTTATCGCCCCTAAATAGGTCCCCAGATGCTCTTTCAATACTACTTTTGTGCATTACTGGAATGAAGCCGATTTCCCATTCGATGCCAAGTCATATTTGGTTTTAAGTTTAACATACTGAAGTTTTTGTCTAAAAAAACTGCTATCTTCAATTGCATATAAATTGCTCAATGGTCAATGGTCTATTCACAGGATTTTCTCTGGTGAAAAGAATACGAAATCTCAAACCAAAATTCGAATTTACACACAATCTGTTAGGAAGTTTAGTTGCTCGATAGACCACATTTTTGTTACAAGAGAAAAAAGTGGATCGAAAGACTAAATCAGCTTCATTCCCGTCACACACAAAGGAGTTTTGTGTATGTAATAGCATATTCTTTTATGAAAGACACAGTCAGAGTTTCTGAAGTAATGTCAATGATCTAGTGTCAATGATTACTGGTAACAAACAAAGCATTTTGTGTTGTCATCATTTATTCAATTTACCTACTTCTAATTCCGTCAAGAAATACAAGACTTGAGCAATTGGAAACATTGGGATAGGCTGTTCAGCAAAATTGTCAGTTGTTATGAAATGATGGTGTTGAAATATCATCTCGGTCAGTGAATGATTACAATGGATGATTTTCAATTCATTAGTTATTGTTCCTCTTCGCCTTCTGCTTCCTCGACGAATTCTCCCTCCTCCTCGGCCGTGGCGTCCTGGTACTGTTGGTACTCGGATACCAGGTCGTTCATGTTAGACTCGGCCTCGGTAAACTCCATCTCATCCATACCCTCACCCGTGTACCAATGTAAGAACGCTTTACGGCGGAACATGGCCGTGAACTGCTCTGAGATACGTTTAAACAGTTCCTGGATCGCGGTACTGTTACCAATGAATGTGGAGGACATTTTGAGACCACGTGGTGGAATGTCACAAACAGCGGTTTTCACGTTGTTCGGTATCCATTCTACAAAGTAGCTGCTGTTCTTGTTCTGGACGTTCAACATTTGTTCGTCCACTTCCTTCATGGACATTCGACCACGGAACATGGCAGCCACGGTCAGATAACGAACATGACGGGGATCGCAGGCGGCCATCATGTTCTGGGCATCAAACATCTGCTGAATGAGTTCCGGTACAGTCAGGGCCCGATATTGCTGGCTCCCTCGAGACGTGAGAGGGGCAAAGCCTGGCATAAAGAAATGCAGACGTGGAAATGGAACCATATTGACCGCCAGTTTGCGGAGATCGGCGTTAAGTTGACCCGGAAATCGGAGACAGGTGGTCACACCGGACATTGTAGCCGACACGAGATGATTCAGGTCACCATAAGTCGGAGTGGTCAACTTCAGTGTCCGGAAGCAGATGTCGTAGAGAGCCTCGTTGTCGATACAGTAGGTCTCTTCTGTGTTTTCGACCAGTTGATGGACGGACAGCGTGGCGTTGTATGGCTCTACAACTGTATCAGATACCTGAGGGAAAAGTACACCCGTACGTTAATAAAGTCCGGAGAAAATACCAATGGATAGAATGGATTCAGAAAAGACGAACAAATATAAATTAATCGGACTTTCCGAAACAATGTATATCACATCTTTGCATTATTTCGAACGACCGCAATGTTCATATCAAACAAACCCAAATTATATCACGGCATTAAAATAAACAACAATCAATATAACCCAAGTATGTTCTGGATAATGCCCCAGCTCTGTTAACCCTGAGATTTTTTATTATATTACAAGAACGCAACCCCTGGGAGTGACACCACAGAATTATATGTATCTCGTTTACCTTCGGTGACGGGACCACGGAGAAGGTGTTCATAATTCTGTCCGGATATTCTTCACGGATCTTGCTGATCAGCAGAGTTCCCAGTCCTGATCCTGTGCCCCCACCCAGGGAGTGAGTCAACTGGAAACCCTGGAGACAGTCACAACTCTCAGCTTCTTTACGGACCACATCTAAGACAGAGTCAACGAGTTCAGCGCCTTCCGTGTAGTGACCCTTGGCCCAGTTGTTACCGGCACCGCTCTGACCGAACACAAAGTTGTCCGGTCTGAAAATCTGACCGAAAGGACCGGACCTGACTGAATCCATGGTACCGGGCTCCAAATCCACCAGGACGGCACGGGGGACATATTTTCCTCCTGAAATTAAGGAAAATGTACATTAATCGATAATAGAAACATTCGGATACTCTAGTACTATTTTCTGACGAATGTAAAATTGCATAAATTGTCCAGTGACTTCGCAATGCAAACCAATGAAGAGTGAATATTTGAGACTGAGAGAACAATGTGTAACACTGATATGATGCAAATTGCGTGGGGTTCTTGTTTTCTGTTCGATTTCTCGCCCCGGTGGATTTGATGAGCTGAATTGTGATCAATATTAGAGGCGTAACCAAACGGCCGAAAAAGACGGGCTAACAGGCTGAATCAGGCAAAGAAATATTTTCAATACCAAGTAAGAAATATTGTTTGAATACTGTCGATGACTCGTACCTGTAGCCTCGTTATAGTACACGTTAATTCTCTCCAGTTGAAGGTCTGAGTCCCCGTGATACGTTCCAGTCGGATCTACGCCATGCTCGTCCGAAATTACCTCCCAAAACTGAAATATAGAAAATTAATTTTAATATATATACCGCTACCCATTTTCACTATTGGTATAGCTTTTTCGCAAAACTCTCGAAGTCTATCCTTAATTTGTAGGACCTTTTTGCCAAAGTTGAATATCGCTGTTAACCCTACCTGGCCTGGGTGTGTGTGGAGGGGGGGGGGGGCATTATGACAGCATCTCCCCCCCACCCCCAAGCTTTCTATCCTATCTCCGAAACGACAAAATATTGAGAGCTGACGCTCTGTGACTTTGTACTTTATCATATTGAGGTCATTTTGTCCCTATTAGGATCATGGGTAAATTTAAAATGGCAGCCATGTGGATACCAGGAAAGTGTGACGTTTTCGTCAATTGTCTTCAAAATTCGTGCTTTTTCGAGAGAAAAATTAGAGAAACACTATGTAATTTCAAAGCTGATGATTATTTATTAGTTAAGTTTCCCAATATGATATTTCCTTAAGAGAGGTATGGATAAATCATGAAATAATAAAGTATATCTATAAAGTGGTCTTATTCGGAGAAATTTTAATATAATTAAGGATTTGTTTATCAGGAGATAATGTCTTGCAGATATATTCAATATGGGGAGTCCAGGTCAATTTGTTATTTGAAACAATACCGAGAAATTTAAATTCATTGACAAATTCAATTCCAGAAATGATCAACGGCGGGGTATAGTCAGGTAATGGTTTGTTATTGGCTTATTGGTCATACATTTCGTTTTCTTAATATTTAATATTTAATGATAGGCGGAAATAATGTGGTAAGTTTAACACGTTAGCTATATCATTGATGTAGCTCTAAAACAGATCCCGGATGTACACTACAGGTGATTTTCTTCGGAAGTGTTGTTCAGTTAATGGATACACTTTGCATTCTGCTTATTAACCCTATCTAGCCTGAGATTTGGGACCTGTCCAGGCCTGCAGTGATCAACTGCAGGACGACTGGATGACAGTATGCATTCCTGTTAGACTTGCCCATATTTATCAGACGTCGTTCGCGTCGACCAAAGTACGTCTAGCTACAAGAATCAATCCGCATATGGGAGTAGTTCGCCAAAATCCTCTCTCAGTATTGGCGGGACTCTGGCCAATATTGCGCAAGGATATTACACAAATCCGCGTCTCTCAACGACGGACTGGAACTCTATTGACTAATCGATTAGTTTATGTGACCTGGTGCGCCAATATACAGAGTAACGGATACTCCAACTATCAGGTGAAGGAGAGTTCAATGCTTTCCTCTGCGGATTGTTATATAATTACCGTAGGTTTGTTCTTGGATATTGAAGCATGTACTGTCAGCTATAAGCAGTATGTGCATTATTAAAACAAGTCCAAACAAATCAGATACAGTTGGCCTTGATTAACTTGAGAAGTGTATTGTCCCGGTAAAAGTCTGTGTGGTCAGACTTTTTCTAATTCAGCGTTGAAATTCACAATCTAAAAGTTTGTTCATTTTAATTAGTCGTCTACTTTGGAGTTCGTTCAAAGTTAATGGTTATATCTGCATAAGTTTTCTTATTTGTAGCGTGTACAACAAACTGAACTATATACAAAATGACTATTACACCGTGACATTGATAATTTATCAAGCTTGAAATAACTTTGTAATTCCCTTCATATAAACTCTATTATACATGTAGTTGTTTCATGTACCGGGACTCAACCCCACAGGTATGAAGGGCCGTTCACGCCATAAATCCCTCTTTTAAACGTTTAAACTTTTCAAACGTTTAGAAATTGTAAACGTTTAAAAAGGTTAAACGTTTAAACTTGCACCAACCAATCAGATGCTCATGAATTGACATTTAGAAGACGTTTCCTGTCAAAAAGCAAACGTTTCCGGTAGTAATATTCGAGACTTTTAAACGTTTCCGATTAAAAGGATAACGTTTCCGGTTGTGATTGTCCAATCAATTTGTTTTACTTCTTTCTTACTGTAGACGTTTCCTCTCAGAAGCAAACGTTTCCGGTAGTAATATTCAAAACTTTTAAACGTTTCCGGTTTAAGAGAAAACGTTTCCGGTATGTAGTCTATTTCAGCCAATCAAAACCGTCCTTGCACTTTGGCGCCGGACCTGGCCGAGTGTGAACAATGAAAGACCCAATCCAATGTTGAAAGGCTACTTACCAGTGAATGGTTTCTTGAACAATATGATAATCTGCCTGGCACAGTTCAAGTTGCCTCACACAGGAGGAAAATGTGGACTGTATGTTCTCAAAAAACCGTTGCTCCGCTCTGTGCGCCATGTTGTGAATATATAATATATATAATATATGCGCGAATATTTGTAAGGGTTATTTGGATTGGTTAAAACAGACTACATATCGGAAACGTTTTGCAAGAGGACATTCACACGTTTTGATGTTGAGGTTTGAATATACGCACCACAAATAAAAAAAAATTGATTGGACGATCATAACTGGAAACGTATTCTTTTAAACCGGAAACGTTTAAAGGTCTCGAATATTACTACCGGAAACGTTTGCCTTTTGACAGGAAACGTCTAAAGTATTGGGTGTTACAACAGGAAACGTTTGCTTTTTGACAGAAAACGTCTTCCAAAAATCAATTCATGACATCTGATTGGTTGGTGCAAGTTTAAAGGTTTAAACTTTTTAGACGTTCACAATTTTTAAACGTTTAAAAAGTTTGAACGTTTAAAAGAGGAATTTATGGCGCGAAGGGTCTTTCATACACAGGGTGACGTCATAACGTTATCGTGTCCAAGCGAACAAAGTTTCCTGAGACCCAATAAAGTAATAACAGACGGTCAGTATGTGTGTGTCGCAATATATCATGCATGGCCAGTCAAATTGCAGAATGTTAAATCGTACACACGTCTGTGGCCGTCTACGGCAAATTGACCTTCGTCCAAGTTAAAACGTATACATATAACATCACCCTAGGAGATTGAGCTCAGATTCGCAACACAACTATAGACCATATTCATAAGCCCTGCTGTTTTGCGTTGTTTTGCGCCGGAACTGGCTACCGACGTCGAGTGGAGTCGGCTCCAACTACTGACACATGTTGACTCAATGCACACTGCACATATATCAGAATATAATCAAGTAAAACTGCCAATATCTATCCGGTTTTCATTCTGTTTAGGGTAAACCCGAAGAGATGCCCGTTTCAGAAATGTATAGTTTGAAAAATGTTTGTTACAAAGTTCGTCAAAAGCGCCTTTATAAAATAAAAACCCATGTATACACTTCTCATCTAGAGTATATGGAAAATATGGGATATGGAAAAGCCGGAAAAGGTTTTCTTGTACTGTTTAACCCTATCTGTCCTGGGCTTTTTGGGACCTGTCCTGGCCGGGGGGAGGGAGAGGGGGTCGAAATGCGCCCCCTACTTATTTTTCTTGCCCCTTGAGCTAGGGGGCTAAAACTTACCACACTATACCCTTTGGTCAAGCTCTATAAGAAAATGTAAAACAATCCAAGATGGCCAGTTGATGACGTCACAGTGACGTCATTTTTGGTCGATTTTTCGGTCGGATCTTCCAAATTTTTTATTTATGCAATTTCTCCGCCAAAACTGCATGATAAATTAGAAAATATTAATGTGTGACTTCGCGGAAAAGCAGAAATTTTAAAGAAATATGACAAAAACATTACTTTTCTGGTACCCCACGTGGCCACCATTTTGAGTTTATCCATGATCCTCTGCTCGGGGGGTTATGCAAACAGGGTCAAAATGACCCCAATATGATAAACTATTAAGTCAAGGAGTTTCAGCTCTCCATTTTTTGTCGTTCCGGAGATAGCGCAGAAAGTTTGATATGGGACCATTTCGCCCCCCCTTCCCCGCCAGGCCAGGTAGGGCTAAAACGTAATGTTGTGTCGTAATGCTCAGGTATTCCCCAACTCCTCGTCAGGTAGGTGATGCCAGTCTAATGACAATTTCTGGTTCATATTCTCATACCATTAATATTTTCATGAACGACCCAGCTATTTACGAACAATAATCAGTTATATTAATATATAGACCGACTCGAAATCTGCCAACTCTCTGCCAAGCATTCAGCCAACAATAATTAAGTAAGTAACTGCAAAAATAAAAACCATAATTGGCACATGCATAAATCAATTGGAAAAGCAAACATTACCACTTGTTGACAATCATTTCCTTAATAAAAACAGAAAATGTTTAGGTTGCAAAACTGTAAACATTTACACTAGCCGTAAAATCGGGGAAATAAGTATAGCCATGTTATAGAGACAAAACTTTGAAGAATATCCGTAACTGCTGTAAGCAAGACATTTCCGTTTTTGGCCTAAGATGCTTTGATTTTTAGTCAAGTTTTACCTTATAATTTTGCCATTCATAGTTACAACTTGTATCTTTCCACTATCCTCAGACGAAATACTCTCATGTAGAAATTATAATGGAAAACAATTAATTTCTTTACTCTGCTGGATCGTCACGTTATTCACTCACTGAACAACTGGTGTGGCTGTGTGTGTGGAGTTGTATAAGTTCAACCCTATTCACGAATTATGATAACATAAACGATCATTTGAGTTAGCGGAACTACACACTTACATAGCATTACCGGCCTATTGACATATTTCAATATTATGAAAATATGACACCTTTAAACAAAACGATTTTTCAGCATCATTTAGGATCAATCCCACCAAATTTGTACATCTAAGGATCGTTTTGGTTAACGGTGTCATATTTTATATACGAAGGAAATTCCCTCCAAGAATACCACCAAAACTTGCAAAAAACAAACAAATGCCTATTTTATAATACTCGAGATATTTCTTTGACGAGTTTCTCTCAGTATTTTCTCTTTTGAAGTAAACACGAGGAAATTATATTTTTGGTTTATAAACGCAACACATTAAGGAAATATTTACGGTCGAACCGAACACCTCTTTTAAAGATGTTATGGGAGGACTAAATTAATTAATCCAGATTTTCGATTTTTTTATTTGCGTTTCCTTCCCCAAAACTGCATGCTAAATGGCCGTCATTTTGAATTTACCCATAATCTTCTGATGGCGGGGGGGGGGGGGGAGGGGCGTGTATGCAAATAGGCTCAAAATGACCCAATGTGATAAACGACAAAGTGCCAGCTCTCAACATTATTTCGTTCCAGAGATACCAGATAAAGTCTGGTTGGAGGTCATAATGCCCCCCCTCCTCAGGCCTAGTAGGGATGAAGAGAAGTCACTGTATACACCCTCGGAATGTCAAGTAGATCACAACAGTCATGAGATAACTGTTCCGTAATGAATATAACTTCGTTTCTGATGTTATTCACCTCTTCACTGCGCTTGGAGAAACAGTTCTGACAAGTGTTGTAACAAAAACATTCCGATTGTAGACCACGGTTTCAGTCTTGATTTCACGGGCCAAATATATTTTAGTTGGATTCCAGTTATCATCTATGCAAGAAAATGCTGAAATTTTAGCCATTGTTTATATACGACCATATTTATGTAACTTTTTGTGGGGTGAACTTGAGACACACTTCAGACCAATTGTTGTTTTAGACGACCGGTCGATCACGGTCGGTCGATCACACAAACGCCTATAGAGAGCGTTGAAAGTCACGGTATAGTTCTCTGTATGATCCCAGAGATAAGTAAAATATATTACCTCCTCCTCGTGGTAGACCCGGTCCCGATGGGGATGGAATATTTCAGATTTAGTTGCCTAAACCTGGATGGAATTTAGATATTAGAACATACCAGAACAATTACTCCGACAAATTAAGGCACACAGAATATGCATTGATATGATGGCTTTTTATTTTGTCGGCACAAAAGAACAATTCACGGATATACATTATGCTGGATATACAAATGAAGCAATTTTCTGAATACGCTTATCCATTGAGCCAGCATTGATCACACATAATTTAATAGCACGATTCTGTCTCTACATACAATAAAATAGCACAATTTTACGAACTGTAACGATCCTGGCACTATGTGCGGTTAGTCGATGATTCTATGCTAAGCATCTCTGCCATATTATGACGATTCACAAAGAGGAGCAAGAAATCCCCGGTCAAGAACACAACTTCTTCTTGACGATACCGTGTTTTGTGCATAAAACCTCGACGGAGCGGCGCCAAGATGGCTGCGGGGGAAGCTGCCGATTGACGCAACTTTCCGGCTACTTTCTTCTTTCTTGGTGGCTTGAGTGGGACGTCTGTGGATAGGCTTTCTTGATCATTCACCGTACGGAAGGTAACTTGACTGGCAATGGCTTCATCTATGACATGGGTAGATACAATACCTAATGGCCGGATTTCTGTCTCCACACAGCCAGAAAAACGGTGTTGGCCCAACACCATTTTTTAGTGTTGAGGCCAGTTCAACACCAATAAATGGTGTTGAGAAACGGTGTTGACATAATTCAACACCAAAATGTGGTGTTGAGGCCAGTTCAACACCAAAAAACGGTGTTGAGAAAATGGTGTTGACCCAACCCAACACTGAAAAATGGTGTCGAGACCAGTTCAACACCAAAAACGGTGTTGAAAGAATGGTGTTGAAAATCTAACACTGAAAAATGGTGTTGAGACCAGTTCAACACAAAAAACAGTGTTAAGAAAAGGGGGCGATTTTCACCGTTAATTCGGATTTCCGCCCCCTTTGAGGTTGGTAATCGTTTGCAATCGATAAAATATTATTAATAATGTAACATTTAACAGCTCAAAGAATCAATTGTGTGATAAAGACTCCAGAAAAGAGTAATAAACAGCTATAAATACAACAGTGGCTTAACTCAGCTGCCAAATTTCTGGGGTGACGCCGTTATTGTCGGCATATAGCACATACCAGTACGTGAGTTCTATTGATATCTCCACATGTTAATCTGTATAATTAACAGCTTTATAAAAGCAGAAGAAAAAAAAATATTAAAACAAATTATCCGTAAAGGGCTATATGCTGACAATAACGCTAAAACAAGTATATATCTGCGTTATTTACTATTTCCTGATCAATAAGTCAATCATTAAGGCAATCAGCCTTAACAGCCTTATGAAAACAGAAGGGGGAAAAAACAGATTATCCGTGCTATATGCTGACAATAACGGTGTTTACCGCTGTGTTAACCCCAGGATTCTGACGGCTGGGTAAGCGCCCTGTAGCTCGCTGTCGTAGGTTTGTTTAAAGCTGAATTGGTTTGAAAAATTACTTTATACCAAGCAAGTAGACAAAGAAGTTGGAATTTTCCAGTCATAATTGCCGTATACGTATAGAGTAAACTTACTTGTACGTATTTTGCCGGCTTATTGCGACGCACAGTGCGCTTTACTGCCAGCTTTTCAACTTTTCATTGGAAAAAGAAACACAAATTTGCAAATGACGGACGGATTTTACTTTTCTCTGTCTAGTGCTTCCGCCGAGGTCCGCGCGCCCCGCATCTATCCTTATATAAGACAATGCCGGGTGCCCATTAAATCTGAGGCTGTTCTTTTTACAAAAAAAATTTTGCCTGAGCCACTAGTGTTATTTTACAATGGTGCCAGGTTAAAATGTTCTGATTCATTTAAATATTTGGGGGTTACATTTGATAAATATCTAACATGGCAGGCCCATATTGATATATTGATTAAGAAATGTCAGAAAACTCTCAATCTTATGCGCTGTGTATCTAAACATAGTTGGGGTGCTGACAAAAAAACCTTATTAATGATGTATCGGAGTCTAATAAGATCCCGCCTAGATTACTGTTGCGAGGCATACGACTCTGCGTGTGTCTCATTAAAAAACAAACTAGATTCTATACAGTGTCAGGCTCTCCGCATATGTACTGGAGCATTACGTTCAACACCTTTGCATGCTTTACAGGTTGCTTGTGCGGAAATACCACTATCCATCAGAAGACAAATGAGAACCCTCAAATATTTTATGAAAATTAAACAGTCAATAAATCATCCAACTAGTGATATTCTAGAACCTTCATGGTATGATGGTTTATTTTGGGATAGTAACGTTAAGCGTTACTTCCCATTTAATATTAGAGCAAACATCTTGTATGAACAAACAAATGCTGATGTTTTCTCTATCCAGAATTGTTTTATGCAGAGTTACCCACCCTGGCTGTTGACTACACCAAACATATATATGGGATTACATACACAATTAAAAAATCTGACCCACCCCATATTATTACTGGATATACAAAAGAATATATTAAATCTAATTGGAGTGAATACATGCAAGTGTTTACAGATGCCTCCAAGTGTCCAGATACCGGCAGGGTGGGTGCTGCATTTTGCATACCTGAAATAAAATATTCTAAATCCTTTAGAATTAATAATCATGTGAGTGTTTATACAGCTGAGCTGACAGCTATTTTAATGGCACTCAATTTTATTAGAGATACTGGTATATCTAGAGCTGTAATTTTTACAGACTCTCTTAGTTCTTTACAAGCAATGCTTAACTTCTCTTGGAGCCGGTCTTCAAGTATTTTATATGAAATATTATATTTTGTCACTACGATGACTTATGAAAATATAGTAATTTATTTCGATTGGGTCCCGGGCCATTCTGGTATATATGGGAATGAGCTTGCGGACTCTCTTGCTAAGCACGCATCCGCACTTCCAGATATTAATATACATATGGGATTGACCATAAATGAAGCCATGGCTTGTTTATATCCTTATTTTAAATCTAAATGGCAGGAATGCTGGGATAATTCAGAGAAGGGGCGTTTTTATTATCAATTTCAGCCTTCAGTTACAAACGCCTCTTTGAATTTACCAAATCGCCACGCTGAAGTACTTGTTTTTAGACTTCTTGTCGGGCATATTCCCCTGAATTCATATCTCTTTAGATGTAATTTACATCCCACTGGAGTGTGTGATGCGTGTGATGTAGAAGAAGGCATCAGTCACTATTTATTATCGTGTACACGATTTAATAATCAGAGATTAAACTTTTTTAATGAACTTATATGTGCTGGTGTCTTCAATCATACCATGGAATCCATTTTAAAGCCTAGAAAAAAACGTGATAAAGTTTTTTTGGCTATTTATAGATATATACTGCACACACGCAGATTCTAATGTATATTGATTTTATTATTTTGTTCTACATTTCACATCTAGTCTTGGGGAGGATACAACTGTTACCTCCCCTTCCATCCTGTGGAATAATTTATAATAGTTTTATTGGTTAATTAATAGTACATGCATATTACAAGTTGATGAATAATAAAATTCTAGAATAGTTTAATATATATTTTCTTACCTGTGGTTAAGAAATTATACCAATATTTCTACTCTGAGAAAGAGTTTTGTTTTAAATGGTATCCTTGCTTTTTCTGATTGGACATTTGTGTCTGATGATACCATGAGGTCATCATTCACGGTGTTCATCAGGACAGGCATAGATATTACATCAAATCTCGTTTTTATTCACCACTCTGTTTAATATACATTTTCTTACATTTGCTTAAGGGAGGGGGTTGGGGTAAACAGTTTTATTTTAAATAATGTCTTTACTTGTTCTGGTTGGACATTGGTGTCTGATGATACCACGAGGTCATCATTCACTGTCTTCATCAGGATGAGTATAGATATTACATCTAATCTCGATTTTTCTCACATTGTCAAATCTAAATCTATATGATGAGTTTAATTTTTGTTTAAACAAAATATGCATGTGCTATATTAGCCTTTTTAGTTCAGTTTTATATATATTTATTTTTTAGAAAGGGTCGTTAGGATTTTATTATTATTAAATTAATTGTGTTGGTCCATACATGCTCCCTTCCTTTTATGTCTCTAACATCACCATGACATTAAATAACGCATTTGGAGTTTGATTTTTCTACATATTTTTTATTCCATTACAAATCCGTATAGTTGGATATTTTAAATCAATATATATGTTGTACATCAAACTCAATGCAACGACCTGGCGCGCATAATTTTATTAAATTGAAAGCGCCATTCAAATTAAACTAGTAGTAGTAGTAGCTGGCCCAGAGTATTCCAAAACCAGCATAGCTAACAGTTATAACGTCGGACAAAGGAAAGACACAAAATCTCATGGCCTATAAAGCGTATGTTGATTTCCCACACCTAAGCGCTGCGTTGATCAGTTCCTTCACCTATAAAGTGAATATTAAACGAAAAGACCTATTCGGCGTTGAATGGTTCTGTTCACCTATAAAGTGAATACTGGTTGAAATCACCTAGACGGTGCATGCCCACCTACCATAAATTGGTGCAGGCTCTGACAATATGCAGATACATTCAACTTTAATATATGGAATGAAACACCTATGCCGTACGTGCCCATCTACCATAAATTGGTGCAGGCTCTATTAATATGCATATGTTAACTAAGTGTTAACTAACACCAGCTCAACACCAATTAACAGTGTTAACTAACACCAATAAATGGTGTTGAAGCTGGCTCAACACCATTTTTTAGTGTTGACTGACAAGTGCTGATGCTGGCTCAACACCAATTAACAGTGTTAACTAACACCAATAAATGGTGTTGAAACCGGCTCAACACCATTTTTTAGTGTTGACCGACGAGTGCGGATGCTGACTCAACACCGAATAACGGTGTTAACGGTGTTAACTAACACCAATAAATGGTGTTGGGGCAATATGGTGTAGGCCGTAACTCAACACTGTTTTATGGTGTTGAAGTCAACACCAATTTTTAGTGTTAATTAACACCATTTTTCTGACTGTGCAGCTTTGACACAGGGATATTCTGAAAGTTGATTTTGTGTACGAAAATTTTGATGGTTCGCCGGAAGAAGCTGTTCATTTTATTCTGGCAATATCGTCTGCTCCACTCGATTGCGGTGTCCCACTTGGTCTCAGCGCTTGCCTTGAGGCCTGCTCTCGGAAGTATCATGACGGACGTGCATCTCGGGAGATCCTTAAACTCCGACAGGGTCAGAACGTCTTCGGCTCTCACACAAATGAATTCTAGGATTTTCTGGGCGAGAATCCGTGTCCACTTGAATTGAGAATACGTCTCTGTGGACACCAGCAATGGCAAGGCGGTATTCAACGTGATGTAACTTTCAGCGTAATCGAAGCATGCGGAACGAAGAGAGAGTAGACCGTACATGTCAGCGGCGTTCATAACGCCAATGGCGGAGGTGATGTTGACGTTAACGCTACCGCTGCGGAGATACAGAATGATGCGGCGGAAAACATCAGCGTCAAAATCTTCCACGGAAATCTCCAGCTTGTTTGGCTCCTCTCTCACAGATACGCTTTTCTTCTTCTTGTAGGATCTTTTCCGCACAAACTGGAGAAATTGTCTGAAGAAACTTTTTTCTCTTTGGGTTCCTCGAGGCGATGGAGTCTTTGGTAGTGCTGGCTGCGTTCTGATGGGATTGAATCATCTTATAGAAAAAACTTGCTCCTTGATGCCAGTATTGCCTTTACTCCATGAACTGGATCTCTGTTCTTACCTACTAAAAACGTCACATCACACATTCCGAGGATAAGACGAAGGTTGTCACACATGTCGTCGGTATTCGTGAACATCGTGACCTCCATCTGCTCTGATGGATCCAACTGCAAACTGTCATGGCGGTGGTCATCAATGATATAGGCGGTGTCGGCTATATTATCAGAGTCTAACAATCCACTGCTGTCGATAGTTGAAGAAAGGTGGCCGTTTTGGAAGTCACTTCCGGTTATTGATAGGAGTTCCGCATTGTCAGAGTTGCAAACTTCCGATTGGTCCATAATGTCCATATCTGGAGTTGTAAAGGTACAAAGTCCATCAGAGGGATCCACGTGGAATAGTATAGGTGAGGACGATATCTCCATTACAAATCACTTAAATAACTGATATATTAGTACCTGTATGACTCTTGGATGTACTGACCCAGACTACTTGCCCATCGCCTTTTATATATAATTTTTGTCACAATTTTCTCAGTCTGTGATGACCGGATTCATTAATATGTCATACTAATCAATTATCATCAGCCGTATATGTGTTCAGCAGAGACAGAATTCACCCTGGCCAGATATGGAGTTGACGCTGATATGTAATCACCCACATCGGCCAATCAAATGGCTCTACCACCACGCGTCTCATACAGCTAATCACTCAGACGATTAGGTCTTTTGATGATTGACAATTAGGAATGAATTAAAAGATGACGATTTAATAATCAGAGGACCGGATTATCAGGCAAGCCGGATTATAGGAGCGTGCCGGTTTATACTAATTGAGAAGTTTCCATTTCTTGCCATATTTATTTTTCGAAGCAGTCAAATTTTTAATATTAACTTATGGTATTCTACTAGTATATTTTAATTATTTATTTATTCATTATTTTTATTTTTTTTATTGCTTCATGCGTCTTGATAATATAAAAATATATATCTAGTGATACCGTGTGTCTCTTATCTTGAGAGGTACGGCGCATCACGTTGGGCACACCGGTTCTCGTCAGATCACCGAAGTTAAGGCCAAGGGGGATGAAAGAGATTTTGACATTTTTTTGTCAGGTTGAAATTTTCAAAAAGGCACTAAATTATCAAGGGCGCATTATTTCATCCCAGAAAGATAGGAAACACAATTAAACACAAGAAAATATGGCTATTTCTTTGAACTAATTCGAAAATAATGACTTTGTGGAACAAAATTGATCAAAAATGTAGTGGTTTTTTTGAAGTAAAATTTGGAAATTGAAGAAATGTGATGACTATTTAACTCACGAATAAAGTTGAATCATCTCTTCGTTGAGGTCAAACAAGAATGACCTACTTGAAGTTGTTGGAAAATAGAATGCTACACGTGGTCAAGCAAACTGAATTGTTCGGGAAAATGGCGATTCACATTTCTTCCTGCTCAGGTGGACTTTTTCCGGCCTCGATGCATTAACCCTTCGCAAAAAACTGAACACCTGTCAATCAAAGTCATCTGAATGAGACAGTCATTCAACATGTTGTTGTTGTTTCGTACTGTTGTTGTTGTTGGCACACGGCCATGAGGGTTAATGTCATTCATCTACACACGTTTATGCTCACCCATTTTCATCGACAAATGCTTTCAGAACATGCGATCGGAATGCGGAATCATTCAGATCGGAGTGCTACTCACCGAAATTCACTATAATACCATCTTTGTTGTCTAAATTTGATGTAATTAGACGAATAATCTTTTTTCCCTCACTTTCACCAATTATCAAAATCTCGCGCGACTTCTCGAGAATAAAGCGACAGGATATTAGAGTAAGGCGGCTGCAAAAAGTACATCTCTGGGGAGGTTTCCAAAAATGATTTTCACCATTGAAACTGTTCAATTAAATAGTTTGTATTCTAAATATCACCATATTTTACTGAATTATGATGCCTCTTTGATGTTTATACATGTTATGGACAATATCTTCGACATAGCTACTTGCGCGTATGAGTTGTGATGGGTCACCTTGTTTGGGAATGAAGCACGCACTGTCACATTCCGACCTGTGTGATTTCAAAGCGCTGAATTCGATTTCTTTGCCAACAGGTGGACTTAAATGTACGTATCTAACTGTGTATTTGTGGAAAATTTGAATTTAATATCTGCTGTAGTTTATTTTCTATTGAATTATCTTTATTTCCTTGTGACGTCGGAGGCAAAATGGCGAAATTTCAGCGGTATTTTGTGTTCACGTGCACAGTCGAAATATGTAAGTGCGGCCACGTGCTTCCGGCGAAATGGATAATTTCGCTCGTAGGACCTCCAAAACTTAGTTGAGTCATTTTATTTATCGTTTTCATGGCCCGTTATAGTATTTATTTTCTGAAAGTCGCTTCACGAAATTCTTTGTCATTTCATTACGTTTTTGCTTCACAAAGGTATTGAAAAAAATTTCAAAAAAAAAAGAAATACATTTTTTGTCATTTCATGTCCCATGGTATCATTGTGTCATAAAATTTGGGCATTATAATGATGAGGGGCGTGTTTGGAAATTTGGACTTGGCAAAAAATTTCAAAAATGTCACAGATCCTGATGATCCTTAAGCAGCGTTGAGCTCGATCAATACTTGGATGGGTGACCGGGTGTTGTACTGACTGGGCTGATCAGTGTCCAGAATAATAGGAACTGTGGACACTCTCGTGTTCTGGCACATGTAGGCACCGTCGTGATATGACTGAAACAATGTTGAAAACGACGTTAAATCCTACTCACTCACTCACTCACTCTTATCTTGAGACAGGTAGATAGGTACTTGATACATAATGGACAGTCAAAGATTTACGGGGTCCATTATAAATTTGAGCAGATGGACTCTGACATAAGTACCCTGATGTCCTGAAAAGGCTTTGTCCATTCTTGAGTATAGAGGGCAAATTAAGAGAAAAAGTTTCTCTTGTTCAATAAGATTTGTATTACACAACTTACAAATCCGTACAGTAGCAGGATTTGATTTTATTTTGTACCTGCCCTCATCTATTTCGAGATAATGAATACTTAAGATCGTCTATAGCTCGATTTTTTATTGCTCGCCTTGGTTGGTCTCAAATGAGGGGTAGAAAAATTCACGGCACAGCTCTACTTCCATCACATCTTGATAGACGTGTTGTTGAATTTCATATTTGCCGAGCGAAGCGAGACGAACAAATTTTTCTGAAATTAGTGTATTTCCTAATGCAAATTTGACTCATTTCAGAGTATTGGTGAACGTTTTCTGGTGGGGAGTAGGGGCATAATGCCTCCTCTCAATGCCTTCTGGAGTTAAAGAATAGTCACTGTAGACACCCGCAAAATGTTAAGTAGATAACTAGTCTTGAGATAGCTGTTCCGTGGTGACTATAACTTTGTTTATGCTGTTATTCACCTCTTAACTGCGCTTGGAGAAACAGTTGTGACAAGTCTTGAAAGATACAAACTCCGATTGTAGACCACGGTTTCAATCTTGAATGGGCCAAATAAATTTTAGTTGCATTCCAGTTATCATCTATGCGAGGAAATGCTGCAATTTTAGCCATAGTTTATATACGACCATATTTATTCAAATGTTAAAACTTGTTTTTGAGTGAACTTGAGACATATTTATATTTATGTAACTTTTTGTGGGGTGAACTTGAGACACACTTCAGACCAATTGTTGTTTTAGATGACCGGTCGTTCCCGGTCGATCGATCACACAGACGCCTATAGGGAGCGTTGAAAGTCACACTATAGCTCTCTGTATGAAACCAGGGATAAGGAAAATATTTTACCTCCTCCTCGTGATAGACCCGGTCCCGATGGGGATGGAATATTTCAGATTTAGTTGCCTAAACCTGAGTGGAATTAATATATTAGAACATACCAGAACAATTACTCCGACAAATTAAGGCACACAGAATATGCATTGGGATGGTGGCTTTTTTATTTTGGCGGCACAAAAGAACAATTCACGGAATTGATATAGAAATGAAGCAATTTTCTGAATACGCTTATCCAATGAACCAGCTTTCATCCCACATAATTTAATAGCACAATTCTGTCTCTACATACAATAAAATAGCACAATTTTACGAACTGTAACGATCTTGGCACTATATGTGGTTAGTCGATGATTCTATGGTAAGCATCTTTGCCACATTATGACGATTCACAAAGAGGAGCAAGAAATCCCCGGTCAAGAACACAACTTCTTCTTGACGACACCGTGTTTTTGTGTACAAAGCCTCGTCGGAGCGGCGCCAAGACGGCTGCGGCGGAATCTGCCGAACGACGCAACTTTCCGGCTACTTTCTTCTTTCTTGGTGGCTTGAGTGGGGCGTCTCTGGATAGGCTTTCTTGACCAATCACCGTACGAAAGGTAACTTGACTGGCAATGGCTTCATCTATGACATGGGCAGATACAATACCCAATGGCCGGATTTCTTTCTCCAGCTTTGACACGGGGATATTCTGAAAGTTGATTTTGTGTATGAACATTTTGATGGTTCGCCGGAAGAAGCTGTTCCCTTTATTCTGGCAATATCGTCTGCTCCACTCGAGGGCGGTGTCCCACTTGGTCTCTGCTCTTGCCTTCAGGCCTGCTCTCAGAAGTATCATGACGGCTGTGGATCTCGGGAGATCCTTAAACTCCGACAGGGTCAGAACGTCTTCGGCTCTCTCACAAATGAATTCTAGGATTTTCTGGGCGAGAATCCGTGTCCACTTGAATTGAGAATACGCCTCTGTGGACACCAGCAATTGCAAGACGGTATTCAACGTGATGTAACTTTCAGCGTAATCGAAACATGCGGAACGAAGGGAGGGTAGACCGTACATGTCAGCGGCGTTCATAACGCCAATGGCGGAGGTGATGTTGACGTTAACGCTGCCGCTGTGGAGATACAGAATGATGCGGCGGAAAACGTCAGCGTCAAAATCTTCCACGGAAATCTCCAGCTTGTTTGGCTCCTCTCTCACAGATACGCTTTTCATCTTCTTGTAAGATCTTTTCCTCACAATCTGGAAAAATCGCCTGAGGAAACTTTTTCTCTTTGGGTTCCTCGAGGCGTTGAAGTCTTTGGTAGTACAGGCTGCGTTCTGATGGGATTGAATCATCTTATAGAAAAACTTGCTCCTTGAAGCCAGTATTGCTTTTACTCCATGGACTGGATCTCTGTTCTTCCCTACTAAAAACGTCACATCACACATGTCCGGCATTCCGAGGATAAGACGAAGGTTGTCACACATGTCTTCGGTATTCGTGAACATCGTGGCCTCCATCTCCTCTGATGGGCCCAAATGCAAACTGTCATGGCGGTAATCAATGATATAGGCGGTGTCGGCTATATTACCAGAGTCTAACAATCCACTGGTATCGATAGTTGAAGAAAGATGGCCGTTTCGGAAGTCACTTCCGGTTATTGATATGCGTTCCGCATTATCAGAGTTGCAAACTTCCGATTGG
The DNA here is from genome assembly GCA_036873755.1 of Hanleya hanleyi. NCBI lineage: Eukaryota > Metazoa > Mollusca > Polyplacophora > Lepidopleurida > Hanleyidae > Hanleya > Hanleya hanleyi. The sequence goes on from JAVTVY010045886.1 coordinate 40,866, forward strand.
TCCATAATGTCCATATCTGAAGTTGTAAAAGTACAAAGTCCATCAGAGGGATCCACGTGGAATAGTATGGGTGAGGACGATATATCCATTACAAATCACTTAAATATCTGATATATTAGTACCTGTATGACTCTTGGATGTACTGACCCGGACTACTTGCCCATCGCTTTATATATAATTTTGTCACAATTTTCTCTGTCTGTGTTGACAGGATTCATTAATGTCATGCTAATCAGTTGTCATCGACCGTATATGGTGTTCAGCAGACAGAATTCACCCTAGCCAGACATGGAGCTGACGCTGAAATGTAATCACCCACATCGACCAATCAAATTCCTCCATCACATGCGTCTCCTACAGCTAGTCCTCAGACGATTAAGTCTTTTGATGATTGACAGTTGTGAATGAATTAAAAGATGACGATTTAGTAATCAGACAACCGGATCATGAGATAAGCCAGATTATAGGAGCTTGTCGGTTTACAGTAATTAAGAAGTTTTCATTCCCTGCCCTATTTATTTTTCGTAGTAGAAAAACTTTTTAAATAATAACTTATGGTATTCTATTAGTGTTATTTATTTATTTATGCATTATTTTTTATTTTTTTATTTTTTGCTTGATGCACCTCTTATATTTGTGGTACACTGGTCAAGGCGTGTTGATTTATCTCGTTTGCAATTCTCACGACGCCGATAATCTCCGTAACCGCCTACACACATTTCAGGCACCCCAGAAAATTTACCATTTCAATATTTTTCGTCTTTTCATTTATTATTGCATTTTAAAAAGCACTTTTAATCTAATTCATTTTGCACCAAATACCGGTAACGAATTTCTATAATTTTCAAACAGTTGTGTTACGAGTTGATTTTTCCCCCAATAATTGGATGGAGAGATATTCTATGGCCACTTCACGCCAATGTGAGATCACCAAAAGCAGCCGGTGAAATTCTTTTCGCATTACTTATCATACACTTATCAAAATAGTGCGAAGTGGGCCAGGTGCATCGGAAACGCAACTTTCTGCGGACCTTTATGACCGCCATGCCAATGTTTCCCATGATCGCCCACACATAGAATCACATCCATGAGCACAAAAATAATCCAATAGAATAAAGTAATATCAATCACCTCTTGAAGAGGTTCCGATGGAAAGTTTTAGGCATACGAGAGCTAAAATAATGTATCATATACGACAGTAATAATTAATTTCTATCATAAACATAAATAAACATAAATAGTTTATATACTGTCGATCATATTTTGTGATATCTTGAAAATTAGGCAGGCGAGTATGAAGCTTATATCTTAATATAATTGAACCAGACAGTTGTTCTACGATTAGGTAATGCATATATGGATATGCGTCTTGATAATATAAAATATATATCTAGTGATACCATGTGACTCGTATCTTGAGACAGATAGATATATACTTGGATACATAATGGCCATTCAAAGATTTACGGGGTCCATTATAAATTTGAACAGATGAGACCCTTACATAAGTAACCTGGAGTCATTAAAAGCTTGTCAAGAGAACAGTTTTCTCTTCTTCAATAAGATTTATATTACGCAAAGTCCGTGTAGTAGCAGGATTTGATTTATTTTGTACCTGCTCATTTCTATTTCGGGATAATGAATACTTAACATCGTATACCGATCGACTTTGTATTGTTTACCTTGGTTGGTCTCAAATGAGGGGTAGAAAAATTCACGACACAGCACTATTTCCATCACGGGAATTCATGAACCAATATTCTCCTGTCAAAATATGAGAATCGCATTCTCGAAAACACACAAATTGAGGATACAGTGATGTTTAAGCAAGAGCACGGGATTGAAAAACATATTCTATATAATTTTCCAAAATTCGAGGGATCCCTTCTCGCCCGGCTTCGCTTTAGCGTTTGCATATCACTAGACTTGGCACGCATACATGTACAATGTACCGTTTTATTTCCGCATTTATAGCGTTACCTGGTAATTTTTTTTTATTTCCGTTACTAAATTGAGTCACAAATCATGAATGTATTTGTCCCGTGATTCTGTAGATTTTAAAGGGATCTTAAACATGGATATTCAAACATGAACGTTGTCCAAAATTTCATAACATTCGCTGCATACCATATACATATGTTGCTTGCCTTAGTTGTAGTATATATAGGTTTTTATCCACTGTTTTCAGGGAAAAACTTCATAGTTGACCGCATTCTATATTAACATGTACACGTCTATTTGGCATTTGGTCATTTGTAAAAATCAGTGACCATGTTTGATTACATGTCAGTTTGGTAGAGAAAAGGATTTACCATTTCCATTGTACTCCAACGAAAATCATATCCAAATCTAAATGATATCCATATCTATAAACACGCCCACATCTATGCATCACGAGATCAAACATGATCGACCATGCTTTGCAAATTAAAGCTACGTACTCAACATGATTGTTGTATACACGACTTTAATAACCCCTGCTGCTTTGCGCGGGAACTGACATGTCGGCTTCAGCTATACTGACATGTAAACTTAATGTAAACTGCACACATATTAGAATATAATGGAGCAAAACTCTGCCAATATCCATCCGATTTTCACTCTGTTTGGTGATTATTAAACATGAAGAGATGCTCGTTTCAGGAATGTATAGTTTGAATAAATATTTTCTCTTAAGTAATGGCGAAATATTGACCCCAAAAAATGGTGTTAGTTCGCAAGGAATGTTTGCGATATACCCACGCTCGATCATTTTTCTTAAAAGCGCCTCCATAAAATAAAAACCCATGTATATATTTCTCGTCTAGAGTATTATTGGGTTATGAAAATATAAATCTCATTTCTATATCTTCGATCACTTTCTTGTGATATTTAAAAGACAACGTGTAAACGAACTTCCGCAAAAAAGTTCTGAGAGCAGAGCAGAACATTCTGCGATAGGCAGACAGAAACCGATACCAGCTGCTGACACACGGCACACACGTAAATCCGAATATAACCGAGCAAAACACCAGCAAATATGTTGAGTATTCATGGCATTTTGTAATATTCATAAAATTTAAAGACGTTATGGCAGGACTAGGGAAAATTTATCATATTTTTGTTATATATTTTTGTAACATATTTTTGTTACAAGAGAAAAAGCCTGGATCGAAAGACGAAATCGGTTTCATTACCGTCACAAACAAAGGAGTTTTGTGTACTAGTATGTAATCGCATATTCTTTTATGGAAGACAGAGTCGGTGTTTCTGGGATAGTGTCAGTAATTAGTGGTAACAAACAAAGTTTTTTGTGTTGTTTTTGCATTTATTTAATTTACTCCTAATTCCATCAAGAAATACAAGCCTTGAGAAATCGAAAACATTGGGATTGGCACTTGAGTAAAATTGTCAGCTGTTATGAAATGATGGTGTTGAAATATCATCTCGGTCAGTGAATGATTACAATGGATGATTTTCAATTCATTAGTTTATTGTTCCTCTTCGCCTTCTGCCTCCTCATCAAATTCTCCCTCCTCCTCGGCCGTGGCGTCCTGGTACTGTTGGTACTCGGATACCAGATCGTTCATGTTAGACTCGGCCTCGGTAAACTCCATCTCGTCCATACCCTCACCCGTGTACCAATGTAAGAACGCTTTGCGGCGGAACATGGCCGTGAACTGCTCTGAGATACGTTTGAATAGTTCCTGGATCGCGGTACTGTTACCAATGAATGTGGAGGACATTTTGAGACCACGTGGTGGAATGTCACAAACAGCGGTTTTCACGTTGTTTGGTATCCATTCTACAAAGTAGCTGCTGTTCTTGTTCTGGACGTTCAACATTTGTTCGTCCACTTCCTTCATGGACATACGGCCACGGAACATGGCAGCCACCGTCAGATAACGGCCATGACGGGGATCACAGGCGGCCATCATGTTCTTGGCATCAAACATCTGCTGAGTGAGTTCCGGTACAGTCAGGGCCCGATATTGCTGGCTCCCTCGAGACGTGAGAGGGGCAAAGCCTGGCATAAAGAAATGCAGACGTGGAAATGGAACCATATTGACCGCCAGTTTGCGGAGATCGGCGTTAAGTTGACCCGGAAATCGGAGACACGTGGTCACACCGGACATTGTAGCCGACACGAGATGATTCAAGTCACCATAAGTCGGAGTGGTCAACTTCAGTGTCCGGAAGCAGATGTCGTAGAGAGCCTCGTTGTCGATACAGTAGGTCTCGTCTGTGTTTTCGACCAGTTGATGGACGGACAGCGTGGCGTTGTACGGCTCTACAACTGTATCAGATACCTGAGGGAAAATTACACCCTTACGTTAATACAGTCCGGTGAAAATACCAATGGATAGAACGGATTCAGAAAGACGAACAAATATAAATTAATCGGACTTTCGCAAACAATGTATATGATATCGTTGCATTATTTTGAACGACCGCAATGTTCATATCAAACAAACCCAAATTATATCACGGCATTAAAATAAACAATTTAATCAATATAACCCAAATATGTTCTGGATAATGTCCCAGCTCTGTTAACCCTGAGATTTTTTATTATATTACAAGAACGCAACCCCTGGGAGTGACACCACAGAATTATCCGTATCTGGTTTACCTTTGGTGACGGGACCACGGAGAAGGTGTTCATAATTCTGTCCGGATATTCTTCACGGATCTTGCTGATCAGCAGAGTTCCCAGTCCTGATCCTGTGCCCCCACCCAGGGAGTGAGTCAACTGGAAACCCTGGAGACAGTCACAACTCTCAGCCTCTTTACGGACCACATCTAAGACAGAGTCAACGAGTTCAGCCCCTTCCGTGTAGTGACCCTTGGCCCAGTTGTTACCGGCGCCGCTCTGACCGAACACAAAGTTGTCCGGTCTGAAAATCTGACCGAAAGGACCGGACCTGACCGAATCCATGGTACCGGGCTCCAAATCCACCAGCACGGCACGGGGGACATATTTTCCTCCTGAAATTAACGAAAATGTACATTAATCGATAATAGAAACATTCGGATACTCTAGTACTATTTTCTGACGAATGTAAAATTGCATAAATTGTCCAGTGACTTCGCAATGCAAACCAATGAAGAGTGAATATTTGAGACTGAGAGAACAATGTGTAACACTGATATGATGCAAATTGCGTGGGGTTCTTGTTTTCTGTTCGATTTCTCGCCCCGGTGGATTTGATGAGCTGAATTGTGATCGATATTAGAGGCGTAAACAAACGGCCGAAAAAGACGGGCTAACAGGCTGAATCAGGCAAAGAAATATTTTCAATACCAAGTAAGAAATATTGTTTGAATACTGTCGATGACTCGTACCTGTAGCCTCGTTATAGTACACGTTAATTCTCTCCAATTGAAGGTCTGAGTCCCCGTGATACGTTCCAGTCGGATCTACGCCATGCTCGTCCGAAATTACCTCCCAAAACTGAAATATAGAAAATTAATTTTAATATATATATCGGTACCCATTTTCACTATTGGTATAGCTTTTTCGCAAAACTCTCGAAGTCTATCCTTAATTTGTAGGACCTTTTTGCCAAAGTTGAATATCGCTGTTAACCCTACCTGGCCTGGGTGTGTGTGGAGGGGGGGGAGGGGCATTATGACAGCATCTCCCCCCCCCCCACCCCTAAGCTTTCTATCCTATCTCCGGAACGACAAAATATTGAGAGCTGACGCTCTGTGACTTTGTACTTTATCATATTGAGGTCATTTTGTCCCTATTAGGATCATGGGTAAATTTAAAATGGCAGCCATGTGGATACCAGGAAAGTGTGACGTTTTCGTCACTTGTCTTCAAAATTCGTGCTTTTTCGAGAGAAAAATTAGAGAAACACTATGTAATTTCAAAGCTGATGATTATTTATTAATTAAGTTTCCCAATATGATATTTCCTTAAGAGAGGTATGGATAAATCATGAAATAATAAAGTATATCTATAAAGTGGTCTTATTCGGAGAAATTTTAATATAATTAAGGATTTGTTTATCAGGAGATAATGTCTTGCAGATATATTCAATATGGGGCGTCCAGGTCAATTTGTTATTGAAACAATACCGAGAAATTTAAATTCATTGACAAATTCAATTCCAGAAATGATCAACGGCGGGGTATAGTCAGGTAATGGTTTGTTATTGGCTTATTGGTCATACATTTCGTTTTCTTAATATTTAATATTTAATGATAGGCGGAAATAATGTGGTAAGTTTAACACGTTAGCTATATCATTGATGTAAACAAGGAATAAATTAAGCTCTAAAACAGATCCCGGATGTACACTACAGGTGATTTTCTTCGGAAGTGTTATTGTTCAGTTAATGGATACACTTTGCATTCTGCTTATTAACCCTATCTAGCCTGAGATTTGGGACCTGTCCAGGCCTGGGGGGACATTTTGCCCCCCCCCCCCCTCCACACCCCCACCGACTAATTATTTTTCTTACGCCTTGTGCTAGGGGGTTGAAACTTACCAAACTATACCCTTGGGTCAAGCCCTACCAGAAAATATAACAAAAATCCAAAATGGCCGCTTTCATCACGTCACAGTATCGTCATTTTCAAAAAGGCATTTTTTGATCGATTTTTCCATCAGATTTTTGTCTTTATGTAATTGCTCGGCAACAACTGCATAATAATTTAGTAAATATTAATCTGATGTGAAATAAAAAAGTTTTTGCCCAATTTTCCTCGCGAAAAAAACAGAAATTTTGAAAAAGAAAAATGACGAAAACATTTAACCGTGATTCTCCGCTCGGGGGGTTATGGAAATAGGCTCAAAATGACCCCATTATGATAAGCTACAAAGTCATGGAGTGTCAGCTCTCAATTTTTTGTCGTTCCGGATATAGCGCATAATGCCCCCACCCCCACCTCAGGCCTGGTAGGGTGAAGTAACTTGCAAGCCAGCTATTTGACAAATTTCTGAATCAATAGTGGATGAGTTTACTTAACAATATATTACGACTTACTGTGCCAAAGGCTTTGAGCATGTCTAGAAACTTAAATTTTACAATTTATAATGAAAAATGAAGTTCAGACAGTGAATGCTTACCTTTGCCCCGATCTGGTTACCACACTGACCAGCCTGGATGTGTACGATCTCCCTCATATTGGTAGGTGGGTGGTTAACGGGTTGGTGATCAACTGCAGGCCGACTGGATGACAGTATGCATTCCTGTTAGACTTGCCCATATTTATCAGACGTCGTTCGCGTCGACCAAAGTACGTCTAGCTACAAGGATCAATCCGCATATGGGAGTAGTTCGCCAAAATCCTCTCTCAGTATTGGCGGGACTCTGGCCAATATTGCGCAAGGATATTACACAAATCCGCGTCTCTCAACGACGGACTGGAACTCTATTGACTAATCGATTTGTTTATGTCACCTGGTGCGCCAATATACAGAGTAACGGATACTCCAACTATCAGGTGAAGGAGAGTTCAATGCTTTCCTCTGCGGATTGTTATATAATTACCGTAGGTTTGTTCTTGGATATTGAAGCATGTACTGTCAGCTATAAGCAGTATGTGCATTATTAAAACAAGTCCAAACAAATCAGATACAGTTGGCCTTGATTAACTTGAGAAGTGTATTGTCCCGGTAAAAGTCTGTGTGGTCAGACTTTCTCTAATTCAGCGTTGAAATTCACAATCTAAAAGTTTGTTCATTTTAATTAGTCGTCTACTTTGGAGTTCGTCCAAAGTTAATGGTTATATCTGCATAAGTTTTCTTATTTGTAGCGTGTACAACAAACTGAACTATATACAAAATGACTATTACACCGTGACATTGATAATTTATCAAGCTTGAAATAACTTTGTAATTCCCTTCATATAAACTCTATTATACATGTAGTTGTTTCATGTACCGGGACTCAACCCCACAGGTATGAAGGGCCGTTCGCGCCATAAATCCCTCTTTTAAACGTTTAAACTTTTCAAACGTTTAGAAATTGTAAACGTTTAAAAAGGTTAAACGTTTAAACTTGCACCAACCAATCAGATGCTCATGAATTGACATTTAGAAGACGTTTCCTGTCAAAAAGCAAACGTTTCCGGTAGTAATATTCGAGACTTTTAAACGTTTCCGATTAAAAGGATAACGTTTCCGGTTGTGATTGTCCAATCAATTTGTTTTACTTCTTTCTTACTGTAGACGTTTCCTCTCAGAAGCAAACGTTTCCGGTAGTAATATTCAAAACTTTTAAACGTTTCCGGTTTAAGAGAAAACGTTTCCGGTATGTAGTCTATTTCAGCCAATCAAAACCGTCCTTGCACTTTGGCGCCGGACCTGGCCGAGTGTGAACAATGAAAGACCCATTCCAATGTTGAAAGGCTACTTACCAGTGAATGGTTTCTTGAACAATATGATAATCTGCCTGGCACAGTTCAAGTTGCCTCACGCAGGAGGAAAATGTGGACTGTATGTTCTCAAAAAACCGTTGCTCCGCTCTGTGCGCCATGTTGTGAATATATAATATATATAATATATGCGCGAATATTTGTAAGGGTTATTTGGATTGGTTAAAACAGACTACATATCGGAAACGTTTTGCAAGAGGACATTCACACGTTTTGATGTTGAGGTTTGAATATACGCACCACAAATAAAAAAAAATTGATTGGACGATCATAACTGGAAACGTATTCTTTTAAACCGGAAACGTTTAAAGGTCTCGAATATTACTACCGGAAACGTTTGCCTTTTGACAGGAAACGTCTAAAGTATTGGGTGTTACAACAGGAAACGTTTGCTTTTTGACAGAAAACGTCTTCCAAAAATCAATTCATGACATCTGATTGGTTGGTGCAAGTTTAAAGGTTTAAACTTTTTAGACGTTCACAATTTTTAAACGTTTAAAAAGTTTGAACGTTTAAAAGAGGAATTTATGGCGCGAAGGGTCTTTCATACACAGGGTGACGTCATAACGTTATCGTGTCCAAGCGAACAAAGTTTCCTGAGACCCAATAAAGTAATAACAGACGGTCAGTATGTGTGTGTCGCAATATATCATGCATGGCCAGTCAAATTGCAGAATGTTAAATCGTACACACGTCTGTGGCCGTCTACGGCAAATTGACCTTCGTCCAAGTTAAAACGTATACATATAACATCACCCTAGGAGATTGAGCTCAGATTCGCAACACAACTATAGACCATATTCATAAGCCCTGCTGTTTTGCGTTGTTTTGCGCCGGAACTGGCTACCGACGTCGAGTGGAGTCGGCTCCAACTACTGACACATGTTGACTCAATGCACACTGCACACATATCAGAATATAATCAAGTAAAACTGCCAATATCTATCCGGTTTTCATTCTGTTTAGGGTAAACCCGAAGAGATGCCCGTTTCAGAAATGTATAGTTTGAAAAATGTTTGTTACAAAGTTCGTCAAAAGCGCCTTTATAAAATAAAAACCCATGTATACACTTCTCATCTAGAGTATATGGAAAATATGGGATATGGAAAAGCCGGAAAAGGTTTTCTTGTACTGTTTAACCCTATCTGTCCTGGGCTTTTTGGGACCTGTCCTGGCCGGGGGGAGGGAGAGGGGGTCGAAATGCGCCCCCTACTTATTTTTCTTGCCCCTTGAGCTAGGGGGCTAAAATTTACCACACTATACCCTTTGGTCAAGCTCTATAAGAAAATGTAAAACAATCCAAGATGGCCAGTTGATGACGTCACAGTGACGTCATTTTTGGTCGATTTTTCGGTCGGATCTTCCAAATTTTTTATTTATGCAATTTCTCCGCCAAAACTGCATGATAAATTAGAAAATATTAATGTGTGACTTTTCATCGCGGAAAAGCAGAAATTTTAAAGAAATATGACAAAAACATTACTTTTCTGGTACCCCACGTGGCCACCATTTTGAGTTTATCCATGATCCTCTGCTCGGGGGGTTATGCAAACAGGGTCAAAATGACCCCAATATGATAAACTATAAAGTCAAGGAGTTTCAGCTCTCCATTTTTTGTCGTTCCGGAGATAGCGCAGAAAGTTTGGTATGGGACCATTTCGCCCCCCCCCCCCCCTTCCCCGCCAGGCCAGGTAGGGCTAAAACGTAATGTTGTGTCGTAATGCTCAGGTATTCCCCAACTCCTCGTCAGGTAGGTGATGCCAGTCTAATGACAATTTCTGGTTCATATTCTCATACCATTAATATTTTCATGAATGACCCAGCTATTTACGAACAATAATCAGTTATATTAATATATAGACCGACTCGAAATCTGCCAACTCTCTGCCAGGCATTCAGCCAACAATAATTAAGTAAGTAACTGCAAAAATAAAAACATAATTGGCACATGCATAAATCACTTGGAAAAGCAAACATTACCACTTGTTGACAATCATTTCCCTAATAAAAACAGAAAATGTTTAGGTTGCAAAACTGTAAACATTTACACTAGCCGTAAAATCGGGGAAACAAGTATAGCCATGTTATAGAGACAAAACTTTGAAGAATATCCGTAACTGCTGTAAGCAAGACATTTCCGTTTTTGGCCTAAGATGCTTTGATTTTTAGTCAAGTTTTACCTTATAATTTTGCCATTCATAGTTACAACTTGTATCTTTCCACTATCCTCAGACGAAATACTCTCATGTAGAAATTATAATGGAAAACAATTAATTTCTTTACTCTGCTGGATCGTCACGTTATTCACTCACTGAACAACTGGTGTGGCTGTGTGTGTGGAGTTGTATAAGTTCAACCCTATTCACGAATTATGATAACATAAACGATCATTTGAGTTAGCGGTTCGCTGTCTTTATTTCACGCCACTACTGCACTTTGAAGTCCAAAATCAACATGTGTAAAAAAAAAATAAAAAAAAAAAATGAACTACACACTTACATAGCATTACCGGCCTATTGCCATATTTCAATATTATGAAAATATGACACCTTTAAACAAAACGGTTTTTCAGCATCATTTAGGATCAATCCCAATTTGTACATCTAAGGATCGTTTTGGTTAACGGTGTCATATTTTATATACGAAGGAATTTCCCTCCAAGAATACCACCAAAACTTGCAAAAAACAAACAAATGCCTATTTTATAATAGGGGAGACTGGGGCTGGTTGGAACGTTTTTTATAAAATGGTGACTAGGTCAAAAGTTTTATGTGAACTTGGAATTGTTGCATTAAGTTGACCTAGTTGTCGAGCTGACAAGACGTGTTTTTGAGCCGCTCTTCATACCACGGTGTTGTTGTTGTATTTCTGCCAAGTCTGACGCAGTGAACCTTGTTCTGGTGGTACTTGCTTTATTAATATACTCTTTGGATTTTACCCTTGTGAGACTTTGGAAGAACATTTTTAATACGTAAACTGTGAAATGAGTGAAACTAGAATTCTGCAAACAGTCCTTGGGGAGGAGAGCACAAGTTTCGTGCAGTCTGTAATGGCGGAGATACATCCCGTACCTGTACATACTGTAGCAGTGCCAGTCGAGCGTTGTGAAGAATCAGAGAGCAGAAAACGATTGCTGAGTTTAGATCCGGACGATACGGTAAGCCCAATCAAAAGGTGTAAATTGGATTTGAAAACCGAGTTAATTCTAAAGGCTATTGCCGATCTAAAAGCTTCATTTGATGAGAAACTTGGAAATCTCGAGAAGAAGATTACAAGTGAACTAATGACAACTATACGGGAAGAAATTTCCGGGGTTCGGTCAGAATTTACAGAAAAGTTCGCCAAACATGACCAGTGCTTGTCAAAGCTAGACAATACCCACAGAAAAGATATGGAAAGTATACGCCATGATTTCAGTGAAGTTGTTACTAATATAGATAAAGAACTAAAGTCTGTGAAGGAGTTACACTCGGATGTTGTGAAAGATGACATTTCCAGAAACATAGTCATAAGAAATCTGGCCGAACGAGAAGGAGAAAATGTGAAAAACAAAGTCAACAGTTTAATCAGAGAGGGTCTAAAACTTAAAGACATTGAAATAGTTAAAGTAGAGCGAAAGAAAAGCAGAAAAGAAAGCGAAGCAGGACTTATTATTGCTGAATTGAAAACCGCCGAAGAGAAGCGCCAGGTCTTGTCCAAGAAGAAAGATCTGAAAAACACGCGGATTTATTCAAATGTGTTTATTTCCAGTGACCAGTCTATAGAGCAACGGCGTTTGAATGCTAATTTACGAACAATTGTGAATAATATGGGAGGGGATCGTCTAACCATGCGTGGAAGTAATGTTGTGACGAAACATGACGCTCGAAGTCCAAGACGACCAACATATAACGATAGTAATGATTGGCAGAATGTCCGACGAAATCGACGACGAAACTCCCCCTCCACCGGCAGAATAGAAAGCTTCCGATCGTCCAGATAATTATCTTTTGGGTTTTGGAATGTAAATGGCTGGTCAGTGCGTACGGATAGTGATAACCATGGTATTCGTGTATGCGGGGCTGAATTTCTGAATACAGATGTTCTTGGTATTGGCGAAACCCATCTGCGTGAAAACGAAGAATTGAATGTGAAGGGATACAAGTGGTTTGGCCATAACAGACGTAATCTACATAAAAATGCTAAAGTGGGGTCTGGTGGCGTCGGAGTGCTTGTGAAAGCTGAACTATTAAATGAGTATTACGTCAGAATTGCAGATTCCACACATGAAGGAATTCTATGGCTGGAATTTACTAACCAATCATGTGGCAGCAAGTTGTATTTCTGTGTGTGCTATTTACCGCCTGAGGGTTCCAGTAGAGCAACAAATGTAAATGAATATCTCGATAATGTGCTAACTGATGTTTATGAATATCAAAAAGACGGCATAGTAATAGTGTGTGGTGATCTAAATAGCCGATGTGGCAGCGAAGAAGACTACGTAGCCGGGGTGGATTCTCTTCCCGAACGCGACGTTGTCGATTTTACCGTAAATACATATGGAAAGTGTCTGATTCAGTTTTTAATGAACTGTAATTTATGCATGCTGAATGGGCGGAAATTCCTGAATAACGACTTTACCTATGCGTCCTCAAGTGGGGTGTCAGTTGTCGACTATTGCCTCGTACCGTATGAGCAATTAAATTCATTTTCTGACTTTGAGGTTATTCGAGCGATTGATTTGTTTAATAGGTCGACTGGAGTTAGTCAATTTGACGCGCGGTATATTTCGGACCACTCAGCAATTAAATGAAAGTATGAGTGGAAATCAACTTTCGGGAATTTTCCTAGGAATGATGTTAAACTTGGTACGAAGTACCGGCATAATGTGTCTGATATGCCAGCAGAATTTATGTGCGGAGATGAACAAACATGCCTATTAGAGTCTATTATATGTGAATTAGAAGCAGGTGAACAGAATCAACAAAATATCGATGAGCAGTATTCCGAATTTGTTAGTGTTATTAGTGACGAGATGGATAGGACTCTGAAACGTAAAATCGTTGCTCTTGATTCATCCACACAAAAAAAGAGATGTGTTAAGAAACCGTGGTGGAGTGACGATTTAACTGTGATATGGAATAGAGTTTGTTGCGCTGAGAAAGATTGGAGAAAGTGTAAACATACTAATGAGAAAAAGCAGAAGAAGTTAACTTTTATACGGGAAAGGAAATATTTTGAAAAGTGTGTACAAAGGGCAAAGAGATCTCATTGGTATAAATGTCAGAATGAAATTCTAAGTCTCCAAAAGGGAAATTCCAAGGATTTCTGGAAGAGTATAGGTAAAGTTGGGGTTGGGTGTGAGAGATTGAAGTCTATTCCTATGGAAATTGTTCTAGACAATGGTGATATATCGTATGAAAAAGAGGATGTATTGATCAAATGGCGCGATGAATATGATAAATTGTTGAATCGGTCATGTACCACCCCACAGCTAAATGAACCAATTGTTAGTCCCCAACGGGCAAAAGAAACTGAAGTTAGCGTCGAACCTTTCAGTATTGATGAAGTAATGGAGGCAGTTTCTAATTCCAAGTTGTGAAAATCAGCAGGAGCTGATAACCTACCGGCTGAGGTATTAAGGTCCGAGAATGTTATCAATATTTTACATAGACTATTTAATATCTGCTTCATTAATGAAATTATTCCATCAATGTGGAAAAAAGGTATCATCAATCCGATACCGAAATCCAATACGAACGACCCGCGTGATCCACTGTCATATAGAGGTATAACGCTGGCGCCTGCGGCGTATAAAATGTTCTGTTTTATATTGAATAAGAGACTGTCAAAATGGGTTGAGCAAAATGAGCTACTGTCTGACGAGCAAAATGGTTTTAGGAGTGAGAGAAGTACAATTGATCATCTGCAATCGCTGACCTCTATAGTAGAAACTCGTAAGAAAAAAAAGAATGCCCACATTTGCAGCTTTTATAGATTTTAATAAAGCCTACGATTCGGTGAATAGAAATTTGATGTGGGTAAAGCTACGGAACTCTGGCTTGAATCCCAAGTTCTTAAATGTTATAAAAGCAATGTACCGTGAAGTGTATAGTTGTGTCCGTCTGAACGGTCACGTGACCGAGTGGTTTAAGGTCGAGAGTGGTGTTAAACAAGGATGTGTTTTATCACCTTTGTTATTCAACCTATATGTGAACGACCTAGCTATATATCTTAAAAGCCTTAATCTTGATATAAATATTGATGGAGAAAACGTTAGTCTGCTCATGTATGCCGATGACATTGTTTTAATATCTGAGACAAGCCGAGGACTCAAAGTCCTTCTGAGTCACCTGAATACTTGGTGTGAGAGAAACTGTATGACTGTAAATGCGGATAAATCAAAGATAATCCATTTTAGGAATCCATCAGTAGACCGAACGAATGACGATTTTATTTGTGGTAGTCACCAGTTAAAACTTGTGGAGAAATACATGTATTTGGGGCTGTTATTGACCGATACGTTAGACGATTATGTGATGTCAAAGTGCGTAGCCCAATCGGCTGGTAGGGCATTAGGCCTTGTAATAGCGAAATGTAAAAGCTTTGGTGGTGTACCTTTCAGTGTTTTACTAAACTTTACGACAGCATTGTAGTCCCTGTAATCTCCTATGGAGCAGCCATTTGGGGTACTCAAGAATTCTCACACATTAATGCTATACAGAATCGAGCTGGAAGATTTTATCTCGGGTTGGGCAAATATGCACCTAATGTGGGTGTGAGTGGAGACCTTGGGTGGACTCCTATGTCAGTTATCTTATGGAAAACTGTTGCCAGCCAATGGGTAAAATGTACATCGCTACACGTCACTAGACTCAATCGCCGAATATTTATATGGGCAAATAAGTTAGCAAAACCGGGGTGTAAAAATTGGAATTTTAGAGTACACAAGTTATTTTTGTCTATACAGTGTTCGCAGTTTTTGAATATAAATGCCAGGTATGGGAAGAAATTTGTATGCAAAACGGTTGAAAAGGCACTGTTGGATAATTTTAAGCAGAAATGGAAAAGGGATTTGGAGCAAAATAATGCAAAGCTTAGAACATACAAGTTATTTAAGAACACGTATAAATGTGAACCGTATGCTAGAACAATACTGTCTAGGAAGCGCAGGAGTGCGCTTGCTATGTTCCGTTTAGGAGTGGCGCCTATACGATTAGAAACCGGACGATATGAAAAACTCACCGTAGAGGCCCGAATATGCCCGATTTGCCACTCGGGAGTTGAAGATGAAATGCATGTGTTATTGGAATGCCCCGCATACGAAGATCTTAGGTTAGACTTCCGCACTGAAGTCAGTTTTAGGTTTGGTCCACGACTAGCCAGCATGTCTAATATTGAGCTATTGGCGATCTTGTTATCCCATGAAAGCCTAGTTCATATCAGTGCCAAAACCTGTGCAGACGTATTAGAGCGTCGCAGAAATATTGTGTATAGTAGGTAACATTTTCAATTAGTGTATTTTAACTACTATGTGTTGTATTTTATGTATGCTAAATATTTTTAATTCGTCTCTCATAACTCTATAAGAGTGGTGTGCGGTATATTTTTTGTATCGTATAGAAATGTATATATACCAAACAGTGAGACGTTAATAAACAAATATCTATCTATCTATCTACATTGAACAATAGCTGCGTTAGAAATTTTTAACGACCCCTCACCTCCTCGACAACGCCTATTTCATAGTAATGCATATATACGGCATATATGGCTTGAAAATGAAACTAACCTTAAAAACTATTCAGTTAATTGTTTTTTAGTTCACCGAATGACGGTCAACGTTCATTTTTTGACCGTCGGATGTTGAGGTAATCAACTTACCGTTCCGGTTAGATTTTGCTTGGTGAATTTATTATCTATTTGGTCATATTGAGCCCAACTAGTGGTCACATTGAAATACCTATGGCCATGTCATTATGTAGCAGTTAAGGCAAATAAAAGTACTTGTTTGAGGCGAAATTGTTGTGGCCTATTTTTAGTTAGAAATGGTGATCATGGTGCACCATATGACATATTTTCAAGAAATGTAATGAATAATTCAAGAATATATTATTTTGGTGCGTGATTTATTTTCTGAAAATAAATGGACGAGAATGGATAAGGGCGCTTGTTACCGTATATTGGTAGCGATATACGGCATATTCGTATGGTTTGTATTTTCTCATACTTAATCTCCTACCTACTTGCTCTTACCAATGTACTACGCTCTACGTTTCTTGTGCGTTCAGTCATAATATTATGTTGTAACTGATAAGTTTCTCATAATAATACGCTATAGAACGCTATAAAGGGACACAGGACAGAAGCCCTCAACCCTACCTGGCCTAGGTACCATCTTGTTGGTGTTTTTGCTCCTATCTCCGGAACGACAAAAAATAGAGCTGAAACTCCGTGACTTTTTAGATTATCATATTGGGGTCATTTTTGAGCCTATTCGCATGATTCCTCGAGCAAAGGATCATGGGTAAATTCAAAATGACGGCCATGTGGGGGTACCAGAAAAGTGATGTTTTCGCCATATTTCTTCAAAAATTACACAAAAATTCAGCATGTTGATTCAACGCGATTCTATGCATTTTACTTAAACCATATGTCTTAGTATCGCCAAAAAACGCCTCCTGATTTGTTCTCTTCTCTCCCTTCCATCATTATTCGTACCAGGCCTGGGGGAGGGGGGGGGGAGGGGACAAAATGCCCCCTACCAATCATTCTGCGATATTTTTGGAACGCCAAAAAATGGAGAGCTGAAACTCCCGTGAAGTTATCATATTGGGGTCGTTTTGAGCATATTGGCATAACCTCACGAGCAGAGGATCATGAGTAAATTCAAAATGGCGGCCATGTGGGGTATCAGAAAAAGTGATGTTTTCGTAATATTTCTTCAAAAATTTTGCTTTTCTGTACGGAAAAGTGGTAAAATTTATTTTATTTCATATCAGATGATTATTTACTAATTTATCTTGCAGTGTTTGCGAAGAAAAACCAAAAATAAAAATTCTGAAGATTTTGACCGAAAAATCGTCCAAAAATGCATTTTTGGAAAATGACGTCACAGTGACGTCATCATGGCGGCCATCTTGGATTTTTTAGTTCTTTACATTTTCTTGTAAAGGTTGACTCAACAATATAGTGTGGCAAGTTTCAGCCCTCTAGCCTTAGCGATAGCGAATATATATAGGGGGGGGGGGCACTTTCCGAAACTACATGTTTGGTGATTATGTCGGCATTGTTTTATACCACTGATCATTTCACACCTACGCCGCATTCTGGAGGGACTGCTGGCGGGTTCTATCTTTCATGTATGCCCTAAAATATGTTAGAGTAATTCTGAGTAAACGCCATTATGCTTATAATGACAAGACCTGGCGCTATGTCCATTACTTTGCTGATATTTCCTTCTTAAGATCATGGTGTTCAGCAGAGCAAACATATCGAATCAACTTGATCTTGAATGACTGAGTGGTAGCTCTAACTGTACTGTCCCACTGAAATATCATGCCGTAGGCAGACATGACACCCCACTCAGTGACATTATACTGACACCGAGCGAACCAGTCCTTGTTCTATCCTTTTAATGCTGAGCGTAAGCGAGAAAGCAACAAGTTCCATTTTTCAAGTCTTCGGTATGACCCGGCCTGGGATTGATCCCAGTACTTTACCGGTTACGAGACCGACGCTCTAACCATTAGGTCACCGCAGTGCGGTCTATCTAATGACAAGCTTTGGCTCACACGCATATATTCCTTCTGATAAAGTGGAGTTTTTATCATATCATGCACCTATTGTTTCTTTCCCATAATTCACGTTAATTATAAACCCTGATATCGTTATATACAAAATAGAGGAAATGTTGGGATCCATCTTGCATAAATCGCAATGACGTCACCAGTCGCTCAGCATGAATGTGTTACAATCATTGGGCCGTTATGGTTAACCGCGCCCGGGACGTTTCGGACAATACAGTTTGATCTGCTAATGTACATGTACTAGAAAAATTCTTCCGGGGCTTTTTTCATTTCATTTCAAACTTTATGTATTGTCGGAAATTTATACAACGATAAAACATTAGCTGAGACAGCTATTGATCCGACAGTAAAAACAAAGTAAATATTGCAAATATTATGAGAAACAAAAACATGTAAACAGTAAACTATATGTTACACAGAGGGTATGCACATGCCTGTAGAGATTATATTGATAAATGGCATAAACTTCATTTACAATTGGGTCCGCTCCAGTTTTTGATTAAACGTTTAAAACATTTTACATTCTCTGCCTTTCTAAAATCAACAGGGAGATCATTCCAATATATACATCTTGGGCTTCATCCATTTGGTTGATTAAAAACAGTCACGCCTCACAGAGCACAAGGCAAATTACGTCACAAGCAGCCCCCCCCCAACCCCCATGTACACGGGTAAATGTGAAAAACGCCATAAATATGGAACGAGATGTACTGATTTATGGTATACCTTTTATCAAAACTTACTCAATTATTGGATTATTTGTCAAAAAATGATGGGATTTTCCCATATAATATACTCTTTAGAACCTGTACCAGATGACGAGCTCGTTATCCCACAAATGGGATGAGCGCACAGAGAGAAGGCTGGCCAATCACGACGCTTGACACAAGCTGCAGGCAGTATGCGCTCTAGTCTCGTTTCTTTCAGAGTGTCGTTAATAATTTTGTGTCAGAACCAAATGCCCGCTCGTATAAAAAAAACAACAACAAATAAATAAAAAATAAAATAAAATTAATACTGTTGTTGCTGGTGATAATTGAAAGGTTAAGTTTTAAACGGACCTATACTTTATGTAGTTTTCTGTTAGTCTACCTGCTCAAAACCTTTTCAGTCCACTGACCGACACGCTGAAAACTGCAGCCATGCCAACTGGCTATTCATTATATATTCCGAGCGCGTTAGGTACATAGAACAAAAGAACAAAAAAGCGACAGTTTTCATCCGCTATTCTGTTATTGACTAAAAGGTTCGTTTCTTGCAGTAATAGGGACTTGACAAAAATGCCTCGGATCGGTTGTCTGGCGGTTTTCCATCCACTCTGTAATATTTGTGAAGGAATACCGACATTATTCCCCGACGACAGTTTCCCCATGCAGCGACAGTTTCTCCACCGACATTTTCCCCCACGACAGTATGAGGTTTCTCCTACCCTAATATCACGTGCTGTAATAATTCGATCTGTCAACACAGTCGCGGTCATTTCCCACCTTGATTTGTTTGCACGTAGCATTCTCCCAACGTCAAAGTTTGTAACCTTCAATCCGTCGGTAAACAGGCTCTGACTTCACCCTTTGTGGTAAGTAATTGACCGTAAACACACCTACATGTACACAAAAACGGTACTTGGTCTGACGCTGTGGTAAGTAATTGACCGTAAACACACCTACAGAATTACGGTGCTATGTCGGACTCGACACTGTCTGCAGCTCTAAATTCTCCCGATATGTTACACATACTTGATATTATAGGAGCAGATTGAGCTTTCGGGTTTATTCGAGTTATTTTGATAAAATAACTACACGTCAACCCTCATCCGGAGTCCAACGTATCAATTCACAATGTTCATATCTTTGATTTCGTCAACATTTCGTTCAAATGCTTTCCCCCTCTGCATGCCATTACTGGATTTTCCCAGACTTTCGTTTTGCGTGATTCGGAAGATTTGATAAAATGCCAATATTTCAACAGGATTTTCCTTATATATTTCATCGCTTGATGGTATGTGTCCGAGCATCGTAATTCTGTAGGTGTGTTTACGGTCAGAGCGGTCAGTGTCCGCCAGTGGACATTCTCCCCAGTTAGCATTTGCCCCAGTGAACATTTCGCCCACCCTATATTTTTAGGTTATTTTGAACATGGTTTTTAAATAATTTGGCAATAACACAATTTTTCTGTAGATAAGGATATAAGGATTTTCACATATGTTTTACGATAAATGAGTCACAATGTCATAAGATATTATACATATACACAATATATATCAGTATTATACAATCTAATAGCACATTTTGTGGATTATTTTGTTTAAAAATACATCTTTTATTTTACCACTGTGTGATATAATGTTTTCTTAAAATGTTAAAATATATACTACATATATGAATATTATGTTATTTTTAAAACTTTTTGTAAAAATATGTGACATATTGTTTTAAAATGTGATATATGACTGTATAATACTGATATATACTGTGTATATGTATAATATATTATCAGTATTTGACTCATTTATCGTAAAACATATGTGGAAATCCAATATCCTTTTTATAGGAATAAAACAATATTTAAAAAAATTGTGTTTGCCGAATTATTTAAAAACTATGTTCAAATTAACCTAAAAATATAGGGTGGGGGAAATGTCCACTGGAGTAATTGTCCACTGAGGGAAATGCCCACTGAGGAAAATGTCCATGGGGGAAATGTCCGATGGGGGAAATGTCCACTGGGGGAAATGCTCTGGATTCAGAGCAGTCTATGTATTTCCCCGTCGGATTAAAGATGCGAGAAGCTTAGAATCACACAATTCTTTGTCGTTTCTTATCTTGTTCCACATGTCAGTTACCAGGCTAGCAATATTATAATTGATTTCGTTTCGTTCAGTTGAACCAGTACCTTGCAAAAACGTGGATAATATTTACGCTTCGTGCCTTTCACCGTCATTCTAAGTTAATATAACTATAGCACACAATATGATAAGACTAAAATAAAATATATGAATGAAAATATATATTTTTAAATTCTCAGCGTTCAATGACATGAATGATTTATAAAGTTAAGTAAAGTCGAGTTCTCATTTGCTGGCAGAACTGGATGCACTCCGTATTTTGGTTTTTGGATTCAGAGCACGTTATGACAAAGCATAGTCATTACATACAAAACATACAAATTCGAAGCTCCGTGGGATCGATTCTCGATGACAATCAAAATTTACTTCCCAATATCGATGAAATTCAATCCTTGTAACCCAAATTCTAGCAAAAAGATTGGCGAGTGAAGTTTTTTTTAATTTTTGCTCAGCGTAACTGCCTAACTTCGAGAAATCCTTCATAACTCCAGCTATAGACATCTTTCTTGAGAGCGTAAATGCGTAACTTCGGCGAATTTTACTTTTTTTTCTCTCAGCTTACATGTAACTGCGTAACTCCAGTGATGAACCAGTTCATTTTCCCTCAAGGGTAAATGCGTAACTTCGTAAGAACCTTTATCTTTTTCTGAACGTAACTGTGTAACTCCAGCTATATCGGTCTCTCTTTTTTCTGACAGCGTAAATTCTATAGATCTGCACTGAGAAAATAATTGTGTTGTTTTAATAAAATGTTGTGCTAAAATGGCTTCAACACTAAATGTTCTGTGTTGAAATGAACATGATTTTGTGTTGAAATCCATATATCAACACAAAATCTAGTTGAGTTAACACACATCGGTGTTGATTGTAACCCAAATTTGTGTTATTTTCAATTCCATTCTGGTGCTAAAATGGCTCCAACACAATTTTGTTCGCAGTGTGTCTTTTTCTGAACCCTAACTGTGCAACTTTGTCAGCAATTTTTCCCTCTTTGTCAGTGTAACTCCATCAACAAACGCTTCTTCTTTTCTCACCTAATTGCATAACTTCTCAACTTAGCTTGTAGACGATTCCTTTATATTCTGCATTGCTTCATCGGACACTCTCTTTAGTCCTCGTCATAACTGCGTAACTCTGGATATGCCGATAATGTTCGGCTCCTATCTAATAACCTAGCTAGGATATGTTTTGCTTTATTTCCAACTCCTGTACGGCATATTTTCCCAACCGAAACCTAAGGAAATAGTCCTTGTGCCCGGGGCATTGTTTCCGTTCACTCTGCCGAGTCATTTAGGTTATTACTCTTCTCTTTGTTCAACCTAACGTTCTCGAACAAGTGTTGCGATGATTACACTAACTTGCTCTTTGTCCAACGTTAATATATTCGCAGAACGAATATATAGACAATATAGAATATATGATGAGGTATATATTCATGTATCGGATACTACCCAGTAACTCCAGTTCGACTGGATTTATATTCAGTTTCGACTGTAATCGAATTTATTTGCCTGTCATCTTTATTGAAACGAGGACAACGAACTAATTAATTCTAGCATTGTCTATATTATAGGACAGGGAGATGTGTGCCTCAATGTCAAATAAATTGCACGTTACAGTAACCTGCATGCCAGTTTGTCCGACTGCGTTATGTTTAACAAAGAGCACATTAATGACCCCGCTGTTAGATCTAGTATCGTGACAATTTCTCGATCTGTCTTTTTCCCCCTTTATATTTCATCTGTCCACCTTGCTTGATAAGTATCTTATTCACTCCCTTCAGACCTATGTGGTGGGGAGGGAGGGGTGGAGGGGGAGGGGACTAAGGAACAACTGTGGCTACTATTAATATGAAATTGCGAAAACCTTCTCATTACATGAGTAGCGTGACTAACGTCACAGGACCTACGAAGTAGGGTGAGGAAGATGACTTGGGGGTCGAAGTAATGTTATAGGTCACTTAAGTAGGTCAAATTTCATCAAAAGTAGGTCAGCTTAGAACTTGCTGGTAACAGTCCCCTAATGCAAGTTCATGCCAAAAATCAAGGTTCTAATATCAACGGTTCTCCTTATTTTGCCGACGAAAGAATTCAGATGGACTCACTCACTCACTACCGGACAATTTGTAGATGGTAGCCTACTTCTTAGGAATATATGGGCCGCATCTATTTACCTCATCATCATAAACAATGGTAATGATCTTGCAAAATTATCTGAACACATCCGACACACGGGTTTGGTTATGACTCTGATCGCCTTATTAGGTCACACCTATTATCTGTCATGACCGTATGTTAGGAAGGATCAAAATCATTCATGCATAAACCTGCGCAAGATACATGGATGTGAGGCGATCAGGTTTGAGAAAATATACCAAACTCTCATCCTGTAAATGGCAGAGCGAGTAGCTGATAAGCTCTGCATAAAAGGGAATAATATCCGTAATGTCCGGCTACTATCTAACATGGCAGTGTGACTATGCGTCACAGGACCTACGAAGTAAGGTAGGCATTAGTGCAGGCACTGAGCTCTTGGCACTTTCCCCGCCCCCGCCCCAAGTTGAAATCCTGCCTATATTAAGATGGGCACATGCATCCCAAGTCAAATTCACCAGAGATTTTCATCAAAAATCACCAGAAATTTTCGATTAAAACAGTATTGAATATTTTGTTGAAGATTAAAAGTGATGGGATTGAATGAATAGTTCACCAGTTACTGTGCTGGTGTGAATCTGTGACACACCAACACACTCTGTGGCAGTGATTCTGTGACACACCAACAGACTCCGTGGCAGTGATTCTGTATCCCTTAATCAAGGAATCAAAATTTGAAATGACAAGAAAAATTTAGACATAATTACACATGTAATGTTTTTGTTTAAATTATATCCCAGTGTGATATATAGTCAATATTCAAGAAGTACAATCAAAGTTACTTTATCTAGTTAAATTCTACCCAAAGAAAATAAATTAAGACCCTTTAAACATGCCGTCAATGCCAGATGTTGAGTTTTATACAGCTGTAGATCAAGGATCTGGGTGCATATATCATGTTTCCATACCCTTGATGCACACAACAGCCGCAAAAACAAAGCCTCCTTGAACAACCTATCTTTATACAGGAAATTCTTAACCCAGAAAATACCATTCTCTCTGAAAAGAAAACAATTTACGCCAGGAAGGCCTTTTTTATTAAGCTAAATTTGTTAGGTAGGGGCCTACTTAGACT
Organism: Hanleya hanleyi; assembly: GCA_036873755.1. NCBI lineage: Eukaryota > Metazoa > Mollusca > Polyplacophora > Lepidopleurida > Hanleyidae > Hanleya > Hanleya hanleyi. Next base: position 65,097 of record JAVTVY010045886.1, read on the forward strand.
CAATAATTGTCATGAAATTTCTTTGGTTATATCTTAATTGCAACTATGTTTGTTCCTCAAACCGGACATGCTTGAGCTATACATGTATAACACACTTTCATTTGAGAGTCCAGACATTCCACCATTCATGTGAACAAATTGTACTAAACATGGAATAATTAAATTCACACTGCCCATTTCTACAGTATCAGTACTATGTTACTATCTGTAGCAGTTGAAACCCAGTAAAACTGAAACAATTAAAACCAGTAAGAAATTTGTCTGTTGAATAACAGAAAATATGGTATGGAGATTTGAATGAGTAAACTACTAAACAACTTACATGATACATGTACCAACAAAATGTCCCAACACAAGCTGATAAATTCCTTGGGTGGCTTGCAGGACGGCTTTGTTTCACCCTCAGTAAACTTTATCATTGTTGCTCACAGGCTAATCTGAAGGATGATACCAGATCTTTCTATGTTCTGCTGGGTTATTGCACCAGGCTGACTTAATTGGTTGATGTAGGATATTTCATCATCAGTGGCAATTTGACCTAAATTTGAAGCCTGCATGATTTGGTCTGTGATGAAATGTTTGGATGTGAAATAGGATACACGTTAAAGGCCACAGTTTACATATATCTCTAACAATATACTGAATTGTGTGTATTAAGAATGCACTAACAAATGATGGAAAATTAGCATTTCCTATTTCATTATCCCATCACGTATTGTACTGTGTTATATATACAGTGAAACATACAGCCAAGGGTTCCCAATGGGCATGACAGGCTCGCTGAGCTGTCAATAAATAATAAAAAAAATAATTATAAATCAAATTTTCATCAGAATTCGGTCAGCTCAGAACTTGCTGGTAACAATGCCCTAATGCACGTTCATGCCAAAAAGCGCTTACGCTTAGCATTAAGAGGATAGAACAAGGACTGGTTCGCTCGGTGTCAGTATAATGTGACTGAGTGGGGTGTCATGTCTGCCTACGGCATGATATTTCAGTGGGACAGCACTATAAAATGGCAGCATTAGATCTGCTCTCTTACAAGTAGGATCCCCTTCCCCTCCCCCTCCCCTCCCTTCCCTTCCCCGTCGTGATATAGCTGAAAAAATGTTGAAAGCGACGTTAAACCCTATTCACTCACTCACTCACTCATGCCAAAAATCAAGGTTCTAATGTCAATGGTTCTCCTTATTTTGCCGACGAAAGGACTCGGATGGACTGACTCACTGACTCATTACCGCACAATTTGCGATCTGTAGCCTACTTCGTAGGAATAACCTAGCTAGCACATTGTTTTCCTTATTTGCAACTATTTTTCTCAAGAGAAACATATAATAATAGACATTGTGTCCCGATACATTATTTTTAATTCACATTGACAATCCATATGCGTTATTAACGTGCTCTTTGTTCAACCTAACGCTCTAGGATAATAGTCGTGACTATTACACTAACGTGTTCTTTGTCCAACGTAACGCGCTCGCAGAACGAATATGGACAAACCCGACATTATAAGATATATTTTGATGTTTCGGATACTACCAGTAATTCTAGCTCGGGGGCAATTATTTTTAGTGTCGATGCAATCAAATTTATTAGCTTGTCATCGTCATTAAAACGAAGATGTCAAACTAATTAATTATATCATTTCCTATCTTCCAGTTTACGTAGATGTATGCCTCATTGGTTTGGCTGGTCAAATTCCTCCCGCAAGTGCGTTAGGTCGGACAAAGCGCACGTTAGTATAACCAGCATTTCAATTTCTCCGAGAGCGCTAGGTTGAACAAAGAGCACGTTACCGACCCCCGCTGTCGAGTCTGGCAGATGCTCGACCTGCCCATTGTCCGAGCGCGTTACGTAGAATAAAGAGAACGTTAGCAGGCCGTTAGACGTACGTTAGGAATTTGCGAGTGCGTTTGGGAGCGTGTTAGGCCTCTCATTGAGTGCATTAATTTGAAGCGTGTTAGTCCGTTAGATGAGCCCGTTAGGCGAACCTTTAATCTGGTCGGTACTGTAGGCCTATACGCAGAAGTCTTCTGAATAACTCATTTGTCGTCATCTTTCTGGATACTGAGTGGGCAGGTGTGTGTTGGGCTTACGGTATGCGCCTGCATGCAGTGTAGTGTAATTGATGTCGTCCTATGATTGGCACAGGGATTCCTGAACTTTGAATTTCGGATCTGATTTATTTTACTGACACACATTTTAATAGCCATAATATTACAAAAATATGTCGTCACCGTTCCACTGTCTTTGAAGTCGCAAATAATTGACAATATATTTCCAGCTCCCCATCGACTGGCAAAATTTGTGGTATCAGTGGGATTGTCCTCGGCGACTACCAACTATACGCAATGTTATGAGGACATGACCGAACTTGGCAACAGTCCCGGGGAAATTGTGACGAAAACGTGTGAAAATAATCAGTTCATAGCTGGGAATTTGGTCAAAATAAAGCTGAACTCCACTAATTGGCTGACAATGTGCGAGCTTCTTATATACGGTAAGATAATGCCATAGTATTTCCCAAAATAGAGTAAGTGTCTATTCGGTAGCTGAGTAAGAATTAATTCATTAATAAATATCGTGATCCATCTCTGTACTGAAATGACTTTTTACTCGTGTTAGGAATATTTCGTTCATTGCCGGTGAAGCATTATTTGGAATACCAATCCTCCCATACATGAGTCCCCTGTATCTCATCGACTTAACGGTTCCTCACAATTTGGTACCTAAACGGTCTATTCGCCTCTGTTTTCGCAGTAATCTTGGTATAATTTTCAACACGGTCGACTACAGACCGAGGTGGACAAACTATAGTCTGCCCATTCTAATTAGTCGTCTACTTTGGCGCTTCTCTAAAATAAGTAGTAAACTCTGCATAAATTTTCTTTTTTGCATTGTGTAGAACAAACTAAACTTTTGAACAAACAAAATGACTACCATTATTCCGTGATATCGATAATATATCGCGCTTGAAATAACTTTGTAATTATCTTCATATAAAACTCCAGTACAGTTGATTCATGTACCTTGTCTCAATTACATAGGGAGACGTCATAAGGTATTCGTGTTTACTAGCACAAAGGTCAACAATGCCATGTACGGTCATAAAAGTGTGTTCGGTTTATCATTCGGCAATTTCACTGGGCATGGGATACAATCAACACTTCCACGGACCGCACTTCCACGGACCGCCTGTTATTACTATAAACGGCATCAATGACCTTTGTGACAGGAGACATGAATATATTATGACGTCTCTTAATGTAATTGAGACCCGTTACATGAAACAACTGTACTGAAGTTTCATATGGAGAAAATTACAAAGTTATTTCAAGAGTGATATATTATCGATATCATGGAGAAATCGTAGTCTTTTTGTAGAGTTCAGTTTGTTCTACAAGCTGCAAAAAAAAATTATGCAGAGATAACTTTCGATTTTTGATAAACTTCAAAGCAGACGACTAGTTAAAACGGACAGACTTTAAAAGCCATGATTGTGACGCTTAAATGTAGTTGAATCATCATTCGATACAATTATTACGATTCATACAACAGCGTTAACATTCAACATTAGCATATTACTTTCAGAATGACAAAGGATTTCGAATGTTCGTTCCATCGCAAAAAAGAATTTGTTAGGCAGTTTGCTGCTCTTGTCCATTACTACAGTTCTTAACCGAGCGTGGTCTTTCAACAGCAGCGTTTGTCTTTGGTTGTCGAATGTTTAGTCTCATCCAAGTTATGTTCATTTCCACTGCATTCGTCCATGGAGCTGATCAGAAAATGAAACACTTAAATCAGCCAGCACGGAGGAACACAGCATGTAGTGCGACGTCAAATTCACCTGAGATGCCTTTTCAAAGACTGAGTGTATATCAATATGATTGTGAGTTGTCGAGCCGCAATCAGATGGCACAAAAGCAAATTTACTCGAAGGTTAGTGCTCTTAATATAGTATTTTTTTTTGTCTGTTGAAATACATCGCAGTTTGGAACGGGAACGGAGCTTGCTGAACAAAGTCTTTGTTGACTTGAAATGGACATTTGATGAACTGTCTAACGCTCAACTAGGATCAGTAATATTGCGAAAGTTCTGTGTTACATGTAGTACAGTAGAACAATAAATCGGTTGTTCGTCTCTCCACTCCAAAATCACCAGCTATATAACAATTCTCCATCGTTTAATAACCTATAAGTGTAGCGACCTCAACAGATCATGAAAAATTGCAAAACGGATAATTTTTTTACAGTTTTAAAAATGTTGTACCGGCTTTAGCGGCTTGCTGATCCAATGTTCCATGACCTAACTATACTGTGAAATTGAATTGTATTTACTAGATATCATGGAATAAGTACAACTTTCAAATATTACCTCTCCTTCCAATTGATAAAACATATTATATATGCCTTTTGTATATTCAATATTATGGAATGAGCCATTCTCATATATGGTCAAAAAAACAAGAAATCCCCTCTCGTTTGCACATTTTCAAGGCAAGGATCAGCCGAGATGCAGCGCATGTAACCGAACATTGAATTTAATTGATTTTAGAAACGAAAACAGTTTACGTTATCAATGAATAGTTAACAAGTGCTGATCGAACAGTTGTTTATTGCAATTTTTCACATGGCGAGAAAGCCAGACAAGGAAATTGAATCTAATATACAATGCCTTTCCGTCCGGATCGTTATTTAACACCACACCAACTGTATTCTCCGTCGATAAACACGGTGTCTCCAAAGTTCGTGTAACATGCACTCACACGCCCAAAGTGGGAAGCATTTAATTGCATGTTTGTTGTGTTTTATTACCACAATATCGTGAAGCAAAGGTACTTTTCTAGGTTAGCTATCAATATGACCGTGCAGCTATGTACATTTCAGGAAGAAGTTCATTGTAACAGACAAGAGTCGAATACTGCCGAACAAATTCTTTATTACGATGGAATGAACATCCGAAATCATTCTAAAAGTTATATGCTAATGTTGAAAGTTAACGCTGTTGTAAAAACCGTAAGAATGCTAGTGATTATATCAGAATGTGGCAATTTAAAGACTTAATTTATACGAGACAACTAACACAAAAATTCCGACAGGATTGCAAGAAGGAAGCGGTCAACAATTGCCGAAAGTGATAATAGTGAAACGTAGACCGTTCGCTCTCGTAGCGCAGTTTGGCGAGAATCCCCAGCCTATGGATCAGCCTGAATTGATCGAACCAAGGTAAATTGTCAGGCTGCCTTGATCAATCTCGGGCAACAGTCTCGGTCAACGAGGGGGTTCGATTCAACCAGTCACCTTGTCTGGATTGATGAGGTAGGAAAGGGAGACCTGTAGAGACAACCAAAGCAAGTTAGACAACAAGCGTTCTGAGAACCCCAACATATTGCCTTGTGGGGTGACGAAGCTGCAGCTATTAAAACCCCGTGGCTCTGGATCTCAGTCATTCTAATTTTATTGTCGTAATTGCAATTCATTTTCTTCAGTAGCGTTGGTTTCCAGGATAATACATGTATACTACACATATAACATATGAATAATGTATTTATAAAATATATTATGTACATATAGTGGTAGACACTCGCGCGTTAGACCGCATGAAATTAATCTCTAACATCCACGTCCCCCCCCATTATTTTTCTTACCCCTTGAGCTATGGGGCTGAAACTTACCACACTATACCCTTGAGTCAAGCTCTACCAGAAAATCCAAATGGTTGCTTCGTTGACGTCACAGTGACGTCATTTTCAAAAATTGCATTTTGTGGTCGATTTTCGGTCATTTTCCGAATTTTTTATTTATGCAATTTCTCCGCAAAAAGTTCATGATAAATTCGTAATTATTGTGAAATAAAATAGTTTCTGTCCACTTTTCATAGCGGAAAAGCAGAAGTTTTGAAGAAATATGACGAAAAAAATCACTTTTCTGGTACCCCACTTGGTCGCCATCTTAAATTTACCCATAACCCTCTGCTCGGGGGGTCATGCAAATAGGCTCAAAATGACCTCACTGTGATAAACTATAAAGTCACGGAGTTTCAGCTCTCCATTTTTTGTCGTTCCGGAGATAGAGCAGACAGTTTGGTAGGGGGCCATTTTGGCTCCCCCACCTCAGGCCAGGTAGGGTTAAGAGTATGATTTTGAAAATGGAAATATATCTGATGAGCCTTACATACCACAAGTTATTGTCCAGAAAAGAACCAGCTACTGAAAATCCAAAACCGCTGGCAGTTATCTCGTATCACACAGGTAACTGAAAAGAAATCCAAACTGTCCTCTCACCGTTTTCAGGACACTCTCCAAGTTTGAAGTCGATCAGTTCAACCATTCTAGAGTTATTGGTCAGACCAGAAATATGTAAAGAACCAACTGCGGACAAACTCTCTCGAGTTATTGCCCAACATGATCCAAGTGCTTAAAATTCAAGATGGCTGACCACAGCCTTCTTGAAATACGCAGATAACTGAAAAACAAACTCAACTGTCCCCTCATTGCATGATGTCAATTCACTCTCCAAGTTTAAAGTTGATCCGTTGAATAGTTCTCGACTTATTCGTTGGACAAGAAATGAGTAAAGGTCCAACCGCTGACAATGCAAGATGTCCGATGGCGGACATCTTGGATTACACAGATAACTGAAAAGCAATGCTGACCGTCCACTCACCGACGTCAAGGATTTGAACAGTGATCAGTTCAATTAATTTCGATTTATTGCCTAGAGAAGATGCAAGCACTTAAAATGCAAGATGGCTGACAGTGACCGTCCTGGATTATGCAGGTAATTGAAAGTCGATTACAACAGTCCTCTCACCGATGTCAAGCCACTGAAGTTGATTGGTTCAATCGTTCTCGAATTAATGTGAGGACAAGATCAAACTGCTGAAATCCAAGATGGCATCTTGGAGTACACAGGTAACTGAAAAGCATGTCAACCGTCCTCTCACCGATATCAAGACACTCTCCGAATTTGAAGTCGATTGGTTCAATAGTTTTTGGTCAGACCAGAAATGTGAAAAGATCCGTCAATGCAAGATGGCTGATGGCGGCCATCTTGGATTATACAGGTAACTGAACAGAAATCGCAACTGTTCTCGCGCCAATGTCAAGGCACTCTCCAAGTTTGAAGTCGATCAGTTCAAAAGTTACCGAGTTATTGATCAGACAAGGAATGTGTCAAGATCCAACTGCAGACAATCCAAGATGGTTGATGATGGCATCTTGGATTACACAGGTAACTGAAATCATTGATTACACAAGTAACAGGCAATCCCAAGCATCCGCCAACCAATTTCAAGAGACTCTCCAAGTTTGAGGTCAATCAGCTGAATAGTCCTCGAGTTATTGGTACAGACAAAAATGTCTGGAATATATTATCTGGTATAGACAATAACATCAGTCCCATGTGGGATTACTGCCAGGTAGGTCAATTCCGTGTAGAATTATGGCTGAATAGGTCAGTGCCGTGGGATTACTGCTGCATAGGGCAGTCCAGTGTGAGATTACTGCTGGATAGGTCAGTCCCATGCGAGACTACTGCTGGATAGGCCAGTCCTGTGTAGGATTACTGCTGGATGGGCCAGTCCCGTTTGTATTTACTGTTGGATAGATCAGTCCCGTGTGGGATTACTGTTGGATAGTCCAGTCCCATGTGAGACAACTGCTGGATAGCCCAGTCCGGTCTGGGATTACTGCTGGATAGGAGAGTCTCGTATGGGATTACTGCTGGATATGTCAGTCCCGTTTGGGATTACTCTTGCATAGGCAGTCCAGTGTGGGATTAGTGCTACATACGGCAATCCCGTGTGGGATCACTGTTGGGGAGGCCAGTCCGGTGTGGGATTACTGCTGGATAGGCTAGCCTTGTGTGGGATTACAGTGGGATAGGTCAGTCCCATGTAGGATTATGTATTGCCGGTCCGGGATTACTGCTGGAGAGTTGAGTCCTGTATGGGATTACTGCTGGAGGCCTACATGTACAATTCTGCTAAACAGAAAACTCTATCATTTGCCATAATTTGGACAAAAATTAATATTTCATCTCAAAAATAGCACAGGTACATCCTCTAATCATAAGAGACATGTGTACCAAGTTTCATAATCATCCAATGACAGCTGACAACTGCAGCAAACCTTCTATGTACACGTACATGTGTACATGCTGGAGCCTACATGTACAATTCTGCTAAACAGACAACTCTATCATTTGCCATAATTTGGACAAAAATTAATATCTCATCTCAAAAACAGCACAGGTACATCCTCTAATCATAAGAAACATGTGTTCTAAGTTTCATAATCATCCAAAGACAGCTAACAACTGCAGCAAACTTCCTAAGTACAGATGTACATGTGCACTTCAGCTAAACGCAAAAGTCTATCATAGGGATTTTAACATTGAAGCACCCCAGGGGTAGTACCCCCAGCTGGAATACCCACCCCCCAATATTTTTTGTTCTAAATTTTCTAGATTTTTGTAGAATTTGTTAAACCAAAAACCTTATCATTTCCAGGCCGGGAACACCGACACCGACGACGACATCTTCCCCTCCCCCTCACAATATCTACCCTTTACTTCGTCAGGCGAGATAAAAACACTATGTATTGTATTAGGATATCAGAATCAAATACAGGCTCTTGGTAGCGCGCACAAATCCTGTAAAGAAGATCATTAGTCTACAAGCTAAGACACAAATTCATATTTACTTTTACCTTCAACATCAATGCGATAGAAAATATAAACAAATATTAACAATAGCCCTAGCTAAACGCGCATGGGCCTGGTTGCGGCCACAGTCGCGACAAGACTGGCTATCGCCGTTCTCCGGTCCGGTGTCTCAAGGTTCCCTCTTGTCTTCTTGGATACTCCGGGCAGTAGAAATCCAGACTTCTCGACTATGGTTGACGCTAGTGGACAAAATTTTACAAATAACCCTCGGACTTAATGCATTTAACCCTAAGTAGTGTAGTAACGCTAAATTCGGGTCCCTTGACGTACATCCGTGAGGCCCTTCACTTACTTCCAGTCACTTGACCGGACTCAGATGACAAAGGTCAAGGGGCCTCAAAGGTTAGTTCCGGCCCGTGACCGATCACAGAGATCAAAGGTCAAGGGGCCTCGATTTGCTCACGAAAGTAGGTCAATGGACCCGAATTTAGCCTTACGGTTAAAAATGGTGCACAGAGGTCAAAGCGACATCACAGAGGTCATATGCAAATTGCTGAGGTCAGTTGACCTCAATTTCCCCTTTCACTTGGAGCATAGCTCTTTCGAAAGGTTAAGTTAGAGAATATTGCGTAGGGGTCAAAGGTCACTTCCGGTTACGTAACCGGACTCCGAGGTCAAAGGCCAAAATTTGCTCTTTAATTGCACAAAGGTCAATGGCTGAATATTATCCTCGATCCGTATAGCCACGAAAAAAATACATGAATACATTGGACGTTAGACTTATAGTACGCAGTATTACCATGTTCTCTTAAACTCCTCAATTCGGGGATCTATTAATAGAACTGACGTCATGAGCTATAAACAGAAGATGGTTTATCCACGGGGAACCCCCGTGTCCCGATGTTGAGCGACCACTGGGACCAATAAATTTAAACATGTTGTCTTCCGTGGTATGAATGCATTTGATACATACACCCACACGTTAGTATTATATAATATAGCATGGTACAATCGCTCGCAAAAGGTTAAAACACATCGTGCAGGCCCGTTTGTCTAAAATCCTGAAAAATGGCGTCCAGGGAGCAAATTCGCCGATAGCCGGATGATACGAACATTAAGATCGTAGCGCCATCTATACACACTGGACGCAAGGAGGACAACTCTAACGGGACAATAACTCTGATGGCGGCTGTCTCAAGGATTATTAGGTAGGAGTATTGAGGTGAGCATTGTTTTCCTGTTGGATTTTATTATGGCTGTGGCACATGATTTTCTTTGTCTCGCGATGTAGAACACGATGCCGTGGCGTGAATTTCGCTGAAAAGTTCAGGGAGGTCTGGGGTGGCCACGTTAGGCCCATTCTGGTGCAGTGGACAATGTTAGTCCGAATGGGGAACCCAGTCATGGACATTTGCGGTATGGCGTATGGTACCTTGTTTTCTTTATTCCGAGCTGTTATTTCGAGGCCATGCGTTGAATTTCCTTGAAAACTGCTGATGAGGCATGCGCAGTAGGCAGGCAGATCGAGGTGGACGTTTTGAGATACAGGAGGACCCTTATGGTCCGATTGGGTCGAGTGAGGTATCAGTTTGAAACATTCGTGGGGGAGCATCCGACTGGATGAGTATGTAGTGGAAATACCGCTCACCTGCGCATGCGTAGTAGAACAAGTGCATTGATATGGCCGTTTTGGTGTCGAGATTGTTCAATATTGATCGAATAGGTCGGGTGATGTATACTAGTCAAGCACTCGTGAACTAGAGTCAGACTGGGAGGGATATGCGCCTGCGCACTCGGGGAGTAGTAGGGAAAGGTGAAATTCAGAAGTGCAAGTTTAGGAAGTTTGGGACGAAGTTGCTATGTTCGCTCTCGCTATCTGGTGGAATTACCTCAGCGCATGTGTGTGGGTGTGTGTGTGGTGGCGGAGAAGGAAGAGGGAAGGAGGAAATGGAGGAGGAGGAGGAGGAATGCGAGGGAGTGAAAAAGTCGTTTGTAAAACATTAGCCTCAGGCAGTATGCAAACATGAGTGGTGTCCTATTAAAGCTTTTATCGGGTAGAGCCAGAATGGTGGTGATGCCTGTCAGCATGCGCAGTGAGGAGTAGTAAAGAAAGGGGAGTTGCGAGGTGCTGACTATGCCCCAAGCACTTCAAGGTTATATGCATAGCAATACATGCAGCGAGAGAAGGGGAATGCCACGCAACGTCTCAACGCCGATTTTAATGCCGTAACGCTTTATCTTAACGCCCTAGCATAGCGCATTGACGCCATGATGCAGAAAGATGAGAGAAAGAAAGATCAATATTCGGCCATGTTCGATCTGATCCGTTCGTTCTAATCGTCGTCGGGCATGCCAGGATACGATTCTGGAACAGCTGTTTGTGCATTTTGATCGCATTTTGCAGGGTCTCAGTGGGTGATAGTCCCATACCTTTTCCAGTGAAGCTTGGTTTTCGTGATGGACCTGTGCTTGGGGTCGCCTTTCATTTCAAACGATAGCAGACTATACCGTTCATAGATCGCCATGGCTGTTTTTTTGTAATGCAGGGGCCTATTTCGTTGTACTCCTGGTGTCCGGCGTCTTCGGTCGCCGCAGCCTGAGTATTGATAGCTTCATGCACAATACAATCCCAGCAGGTAGGTTCTTCCTCACTTCCCTGGCATGAAGGATGACTATCTGAGGTCAAGCTCTCCGTATCAGTAGATAGACTTTCAGCAGTTTCTGTTTCGGTATCAGTCGGTGGACTCTCAGAATCAACTGGCATATTATCAGCATCCGCCTCAATGGACTCCGCGGTGTCTTCAATCCCATGTATATCCTCCTGATATAGCATCATATGGTAATGTCTGGTGAACGTGCGTTTGTACTCCGAGCATGTATAACCCATGTTTACAGTTGAACATCGACTGTGTACGTTTTGGGGATACGTTTGCTTTTATGGACAGTAACGCCCGCCAACGCCCAGCTTAACGCTTCAACGTCCTGGTAAAATAGCTCAGAAGCTCTGATTGTTCTAGACATTTCATGGAATTGACACTAATTCATCGAAATGCGATGACGCCCGTCAACGCTCGTCGTTAAGCCTTAATGCCCGTCCTTACGCCTTAACGCCTGTCTCAACACCTTAAAGCCCTATCGTAACACCTTAACCCCCTATCTTAACGCCCTAGCTTAACGCCTCTATTTACGCCTCTAACACCGTAACGCAAGTATGGTACACCCTGTACCCTATAGCCCGTAGGGCATAGGATAGACCAGGGTACGGATGTACCACACATATATTAAGGCGTTAGAGGCGTTCAGCTAGGACGTTAGGACAAGTCATTAAGGCGTTACGATAGGACGTTAACGTGTTGAGACAGGCGTTAAGGCATAACGACGGGCGTTAATGCGTTAAGATACGACGCTAAGGGGTAACGACGGGCGTTGAAGGGCGTCATCGCATTTCGATGAAATAGTGTCAATTTCATGAAATATCCAGAACAATCTTGATATGATGCGAAAGCAGAGGAATATACATGGGATTGAAGACACCGAGGAGTCCATTGAGGCGGATGCTGAGAATATGCCAGCTGATTCTGAGAGTCCACCGATTGATACCGAATAACTTGGATAGTCAGCCTACATCCCAGGGAAGTGAGAGAAGAACCTACCTTCTGGGATCGTATTGTCCATGAAGCTTTTAATACTCAGTCTGCGGCGATGGAAACCGCCGGACAGGATAGCTTACAACAGGCGTACATCAAAATTGCCTCCCTGCATCAGAAAAACAGCCATGGCGATCTATGAACGGTATAGTCTGCTACCGTGTGAAATGAAAGGCGATCCGATTAATCAAAATGTCCCACCCCTTGTCAGTACGTTGACGTTTTCTTCCCAATGGCTTGGAGTATGTTCATAAAAATTCACGCGCTTGTCAGTCTCGATACGAGAAAGATATTGATGATGAAAAATGGAAAAACATAATTTCGCATTTATATTCATTTTGTACGTAATTTTAGTCTTTGACAATGTCTACCCAGTTAAATATATGAACCCCAAATGCAGCCAGTGTCAAACAATACACCCGAAGTGATATTAGCCCCAAAAAACTCAAATTCACCTGAAAAATCAAGAAATATGAATGAAAACTTAATATTGAGAACATATTTTGTTAATATTTCCACCTTAGTACTACATGGGGAAAATAGTGACCCAGTACTATTGCTTGACACTTGTAGATTGATTGACGCTAAATCTGGGGTCCTTAGAATTAACTGGGTCAAGCCCTATTGACATCCCCATTAATTTATGGGCAATATAAATGTAAATATGATTTTTTTCATTTTTCTTCTTCCAATATCTTTCTGGTGTCGAAATTGAAAGGTGTGTTCATTTTCATGACAATACTCAAAGTCGTATAGTAGGGAAAATTCTTTGCGCACCATTTTTATCCGCAAAGCTAAATTCAGGTCCAGTGGACTCAGAGGTCCATCCTCTGAGTTCGATTACGTCACCGCAAGTGACCCCTGCGCACCATTCGTGAACTTGACCTTTGACCACCTGAGTTCGGTCTCGTGACCGGAAGTGACTTTGACCTCTGCGCACCATCATTATCCGTAAGGCTAAATTCGGGTCCTTTGACCTGCTTTCGTCAGACCCCTTGATCTTTGACCACTGAGTCCGGTCACGTGACCGGAAGTAGGTCAATGGGCCTAAATTTTCACACGAAAGTAGGTCAAGGGACCCGAATTTAGCTTCGTTCATTATATAGGGATTGTGACGTCACATTCCATAATTGGCAGCATTTCCTGGAGCTCCCTTCGCTGTAGACTATTTCTCAGAAATGACACCCGCTTTTGTTATGAAGAATCGTTTAGCCTGGGAAATTTACATCTTTCCATCGGGATTTCGAGCAATTGATCAACTCGGGACATTGTAAGCTTTATTTCACACAAATCAGCTTCCATCTCGCTCTAATAATAATTTTTTAAGCCATTTGCACTCCATACAGCGTAGCAATGTAAGCTGAAGAATGACAGTCACGTGACTCGCTGTTCACTTTTGTGTTCCTCAGAACCCCTCGGATTTGTGTAGTAAATCTCAAAATCCAGGTTCCTAACAATAGATCAATGAAATGCATGGTTTACATTTACGTTGACCAATATTCGCTCTTCAAGTAGGGAAAATAAAACCGTGCTAACCTAAATGATATCTGTGTCTGAATGGGACATAAATAACATAAAAATACTCTAGAAATAGACCAACCTTGAGATTTTCTACACAACGTATAATGTACGTGAACTATAGCTCAGAAGTTATATGAGCTTTATTTGTATAATAAACGAATCCCCGTATGCGCCTAAACAGTATGTCATAAAAAGACTCAGATACCCGTATTTATATCTGCAAAAATGTAATCTACAGATACATGCAGGTACATTATTCACTTTACTTTTAAAAAATGTGCTAACTATATGATGGAAATTAAGCTTTGAACTGAATATTGTGATCAACATTGAAATGAGATATCCTATTCTGCGCCGTTGTATACCGTTAAAAGTTTTCATTACTAGACAAAATATATTTTCTGATTGTATGATATAATCTGTGTATCCCAACTTTGGGACATTTTGTGGTCTCTGGATGGTACTAGTAGTCTTTCTATAATTCAAGGCAACCACCACAGCATAGTTCATAAAATATCCCCCTGCACATCGTTTTGACCGAAATGATAAGAGACCATACCCTAGTGGAAAGAAAGTGACTTAAAACCGTACAGAATTCCAAAAGGGTATTTCTAGCCATTATGGATGGGGGGCGAAGTGTATATTTCCGATTGTATATGTCAGTAGCCAGTCGTCAATCAATAATCTTCCTTTGCAATGTCATCAACCTAGTTCACTCGCACTATCAGCATCAATTGCTAATGAGGCAGGAAACGACAGCATCTGTTTAAGCGCACGTTATCAATGAAAGATTCAAGGAAGGTAGGAGAGACAGATCCCAGAGGGCAGAGCAGGTACGGCTACAATAAAAAATACTACTAGAGAGTGGAAACGTAGTTTTATTTCATCAACATTGAAAAGCAACTAGGCTAACCTAGGGCAAACTCAACTATTGTAAAAAGACAAACAAGACCCGCTGGGGCTGAAATGTTCGTTAAACAACATTAACGTAATAACTGATGTAATACACGATCTGTATAGACGATCGTTGATAGTGAGAAGCGTGAGCCTGAAAAAGATTAGCTATATGATGTGACATTCGATAAGAAAGAATGGTGCCTTACTCCGGGGGTCGCTGGTTCGAACCCGATCGGAGCTCGACCAATTTTCTGCACAAAAAATCGTGACGTTCATGAAGTTAGATCGCGGTTCGCAGTTCGTTATTCGAGGAGACCAGCAATTATTTCTTCAGATATGGAAATATGTAATTTTTTTGTTATGAGTACTTTGAACTCTGCATAGCAAGAGAGAATGTCCGGCTCTATATCTGTGCATATTCATATCCCAAATCTGACGCCAGGGGGCGCTGCTAGGGGCGCTGTTATGAGTCGCTGAATGACTGGTCCCGAATAACGAACTGCGAACCGCGGTCTAACTTTATGAACGTGAATTCGTGCTATACTAAGATAGTGTAATCCCAAAATAACGAAAATACTGCAACCCAAAACAGCCGGTTTCTTCAAGACTGTAAGATGATCATATGCAGCCTCTTACAGCAACGGTTATACTGTCTCTTCTCCCACAGTCTGTTCCCCTGAATGGTATGACGAGATGTGCGATAAGGAGTGTGTGTCTGCCGATAAGTGTAAACGTTGCAGCAACAGTCAGCTACAATGCGAAGGTATTTGAAGAATTCATTGGCGCCTCTTATCATAATGTTAATTGGGAATATTTTCTTCGCAGGTTAATCAAAAATAATTATACAGTTTCCCTTTTAATATAATGATTCAGATTTGTTTCCTGTCACCAAAGGTGGAAATATGTAAAAAAAAAAGAAGGCTCAAAATATCATCTCCTCTGACTTTCGGTCCTATATACTTTACTTTGTCTATTTTGTAGAATGCATTCTTGGAAAATATGGAACTCATTGCGACTACATGTGTGGAAAATGTTGGAATAATAATCAATGTGACAAGGAGACAGGCGTTTGTCTGAAGTTTGGTGATAACCATAGGTGTGCTGCTGGATACAGAGGGGAGATGTGTAATCAAGGTAATAGCACAGGGAAATAATGGCTCTTGTCTACACAACTTAATGAAACTGTTTGATCAGTTAGATGATATAGCGTCGTTAAATTTGAATAATCTGAATTTCCCAACGTAAAAACAAAAAAAAACATTTGAATGCACCAACTGGTCTTGTGAGCTCACTTCAGTGGTGTTCGTCGTAATCTTTTAATCATAACAGGCTTGAGTAGTACCACGACCGTGGTGGGGGGGGGGGGGCTGATTGCGACCTCCGCCGTTATTTCGACGGAGACTGGAGACCGAAAACATTTTTTCGTTCGAGTTATCTGTGTAGTTTTACAATTTTCTTCGCAAAAGCTGCATAATAAGTCGATAAATAGTTATCTGGTGAGGTATAATATTGTGTTTGCTCGTGTTTTTTAAACAGTAACCCCAAATGACCGCAATTTCGCAATTTGAATTAGCCCATGATTCTTTGCTGAGGGGGGGGGGGGGGAATAGGCGAATAGGCTCATGACCTGATTACACTTTGATACGTTACAAACCATTGTTCTTTGTTTAAGGGTTCATAACCGACATAAAGGTATTTGTTGTGTAATAATTTACCGCTGGGACGCGCAACAATCGAGGGGTTTTGACGAGGGATGAAAGACGCCCCAGCGGTAAATTATTACACAACAGATGCCGATACGAAGGTTTTGAATCCAATTCTAACCAGGAGATATATTTGAATGTAGAAAAGAAATCAACAAATGCGCAAAACTAATTCTCTCTGAGCGCGGCTGGTACATTTTACCCCCACCGCAAATACAAGCAGTGTTGCCTGGCTTGCCATAAAAATATATCGTGCAAAACAACTGATTCTTTCAGTGCAGAGAAATACAATATTTTATTGATTTTTTATACATATTTCTTGCCCAAGATTAACCACAGAAATATGAGAACTAATGAGCTGGAGGTGGTGTTCCCCAGCGTGTATAGAAGTTGACCTACATGTCACGAGCTTGCCATGGAGACGGTACCGGGACAGTGACATTTTCAACACGAGCAGGCTCGCGTTTGTCTGCATTTGTGGGCGAAGGGCTAAGAAGAACGAAGTTATATTATATATTTTTTCTCATACAGACTAGGGCTGGAAATGGAATGGTTCAGATATCGAGTGCCTTTGCACTCATTCAGTGTATCACGGAAAGAATGTTACTGTGTTATTGCGGGGGGAGGTAAACGCACTCTCCCTCAACCGTGATGAGCTGTTTCACGATGCAATATTTTGTATTCTTGCAAAACCCGTTACTATGTGAAAGTTTACCCTATTTACAACATGAATTTGCACACGACACGCATAACACAGAAGGTTAGAAGTCGGAGCAAGAGAGAAGAAATATCAGGTAATCCGGTCAGATGTGATTGAGAGATACTATATGTATTATGTTAATGATCATAATATCGAAGTTCCCCTGTGGCATTACATCCTGCATGCGACAAATCCTTTAGCAGATGTTCATAAACATTGTGATGTGCGGATGAAAATAAACAAACATTTTTTATTACTAAGAATGTGATGCAGGCGAATATGGTGCAGATTGTACTGAAATATGTGGTCATTGTACTAACGGGACAAACACGTGTGCAAAGGATACAGGAGAATGCCCATCGGGTCTCCCCACGTGCTCTCCTGGATTTAAAGGAAAACTATGTAAAACGGGTGAGTATATTGAAGCTGTAGACAGAAGGTGAAATATCACGACATATTGAACGTCGGTGTGTAAATAACTGAATATGGAGATTATGTCAAACGTATTCATAGAAAATTCGTTTCAGTAGATGCAGACACAGATCATTTACATGGCTGCGACCACGTGATGATTGCTGGAAACAGCCCAAAGTTACCAAGGCGCCGTTACTCTGCATTTACTATCCTCTATATCTATCTCATACACAAATACACACATGTTAAAATGTAACTATGCCCAATTACAACTATGTACGACAAACCCTGTGAAATTGTAAGACATATTATTGTTACAATCTTTGTCGCACAGTACAGAAGGAATTTTATACAGACTCTGACAGTCACAATTTTGCTGAGGATAAGACATCAACACTGATTTCACCTTGAGAATTATGGTCTATATAATTACAGCGTGTGGATCTGGGGAGTATGGTGCAGACTGTACACTAACCTGTGGTAAATGTGCGGGAGGACCGGAGTATTGTCCACCAGATTCTGGATTACGTTTAGGATTCCCACCGTGTCAACCTGGATACATAGGAGAATACTGTAAGACAGGTGAGTATAAGAGGCACCTTGTCCCGACATGTTTGAATATTCCTTCGGGCACGAAGTTGAAAGCAGCTTTGTACGTATGTGGTTAAATGGTGAATTATAAATTTGTGTGAATCAACTACAGTAATGAATCAAAGATATATCTCTGATGAGAATCGAACTTACATCTTCTATTCCACTAGTAACCTGGACATACAGGACAGGAGCGCCAGCTGACGCGGCAATATCGACTGACCGGTTCTGTAACCGGCATTATGAAATACCGGCTTGTATGACTCGAAGATAATTGGTATGTTGATCATTATACTGAGGTCGATGTACATGGATAGTATTTTAAAAATGAGATTGATCATACCAGGCCTAGTGGATGTTGAGTCCGCTATAACATTTTGGCGTTGGGAATACAATAAAAGATACGACTGGAGTACAGTATAGGGTTATCTGTAGCTGTTGCCCAAGAGACAGGACGTGATTTCGTTGAATTCATCCGAAAATGAAGCACCGTCCTATGTATGTGCCACGCCACGATTTGGAAAATCCTTTTCATTGTGCAGCACTTCCATAGATACCAGCCGATTTCTACAATTCGCTAGTTCATTCAGATTGTGCAAGGTTCTACTTTCTGGCGTCTTACAATCTGGCGCCTTCTTTGCAGAGCGAGCAATGTTCAAGAACATAATGGCCATAATGATTATATGCACAAGTGATATAATTATTTCGACTTTCGTTATGTATGGCTTTTGAAGATATATATATCTTGTGACGACAGTTATATAGTAACGATCATTACCATGTGGATAACCAGGGAAATTTTCTCCACACGCCAAGTTAATATGATCGTCCAATAGATTTTACCTTGATTGATACCCTTAACGGATGATGGTCATGATTAAGATTTCCAGCGAATAATATTGGGTTGTGCTAGAACAGCTGTATGACTGTATATAATTTATGAATATATTTCAACGAAAATGGTATTGTTATTCATAAAGATCCGAAACTGCCAGAATTCTCGTTTTCTTTTCTTGTCATATCTGAGTCATTTATGAATTATTACATGTAACATAGTCCCATGTATAAAGAATGAGAAAATTTAAAAACGCTTGAACGGTGTTGTGTTTTGTGCCGTGTTCTTCCACTTTTGCATTTCATCTTTTATCGAACCAGGGCAGTTTCGTTCAGTGTTGATAATTCATTCATTCATCAAAGAAAATAAGAATAAAGAAATTCAATACAAAATGAGCCATAAATAAGCTGTGAGAAAGTAGCGTCATTGAAAATCAATCATCTTTCGATAAGATGTTGTGGTGGAGTTGTGGTTGATTCAGATGCGCGGAGAGGAAAGTTCCATCTCTCTAGCTTAATGGATAGAGAAAATATTAGAGGACTTTCGAAATGCACAATAGACTCAATATTTCCCTAGGGTTGGCACAGCTACTGTGGTGTCAACAGTGATTCTTGTAGTGTTGGTTTTTCACTCTTTGGGAGCAGCATGGAAATCTACTTTACAACAGTCTTTACGATTACAAATTTCAACACACGAAGACCAGCAATTATTCAAACCCTTAAAGTGTTATCTATAATAGAGTATAGGGTTTGTTGATGGTGGTTTTGGTGCTTTGTCACATTTTATCGTCCCGAGATATACACTTATTAAGTAAGAATTGCTTGAGCGTTTACCCAATCATTATAATTATTTATCACAGAATGTGACGACGGTTTCTATGGTGTCGAATGTAATCAGACGTGTGGCGCTTGCAAAGAAGGGAGTCTTACATGTGAGAAATCAGATGGGCGTTGTTCAAGTTGTCAGCCTGGCAGGCAAGGCACATGGTGTAAACAAGGTATTTGGATCATAACTTGAAGTATGCACTGATTTTGTTTAGTCCGATTCATTGTTCAACGTTCAATATCTGAACAGGACACAGCGGGGTTTTTTATTGAAAGCAGAATGCAGGTGTCTTTTCTAAAATAATTCAGCCTTGCAATCTAAAATTACACAAAACATATTATTCAAAGAAGAATATTACCAAAACCGTTATTATTTTCGCTTCCGAAATTCTCAGAACCAACACTAGTCTGCGCATTGACCGTCTATCAAAATATATGTATGGGATTCTCCAGTGTCTAGCATGTCTAGTTTCTTAGCCTTCTGTACTGTGGCCCGATGAGCCATTTGCAAGAAGCCACGAGATCTGATACATGAATATTGTCTGAAGTACAATTTCATTCAGAGAGTTACATCCGCTAAGTTAGAATAATACAAGTGTATATCGTATAACTGGGAAACAGGTAATACGTTTCTTCTCATACCGCATGCATAAACCAATCAATCTTTTGGACATCATAAGTAAAATGAATGTGGTAATTATGAATTGATCGTCACGTCTATGTCACCGTGACATCACTTTTCGATTTGACAGATCGAATTTTGTTCTGGGGTTTTGGCGACTCCGAAATCGAAATTTCAATTTCTTAATATGGTTTCAGAATGTGACAAAGGGAATGAGATGAGAATTGTGAACATAGCTGTAGAGAATACTGTGAACCAGGGTCGACTGAGTGCTCAAATTAAGCGAATTGGTCTCTGAACATACATAAAGTGATGAAACAGGGATGTATTTTATCTTATTTCGTTCACAATACTGGGAATCTGGTTGACTATAAGCCATTTAGTTGGATTGTTTCAACTAATTACATTATCTATTGCCCTGATGGCTGGAAAATTTGTCTAACATTGGATTGTTCCAATTAATTACATTATCTATTGCCATGATGGCTGGAAAATTTGTCTAACATTTTATTTGTAAATAAAACATCAGTAGTATTGAATCATGTTTCGTTATGCGAAGAATATCTTCATACTTACAGCTTGTGGCTCTGGGGAGTATGGTGCGGACTGTACACAAACCTGTGGTAAATGTTCGGGAGGACCAGATTATTGTCCACCAGATTCTGGGTTATGTTCCGGATCCCCACCGTGTCAGCCTGGCTATATAGGACAATACTGTAAGATAGGTGAGTGGGTGCGATTATATTCCTTCCTTCCTTTAAAAACAGCTGTGTGAATTATATAGTTGTGTGAACTAACTGCAGTAAGAAATAAAAGATTAGTCCATGGGCCAAGACCCCAAATTCCACCAATCGGTACCACTCGAGGTGGCAAATTCTAGTAATGTGTTTTTTAAAGAGGTCTATGTAATATGTTATCCACATGTGATAACCGTTGCAAATCGGTAGTTTAACGGTAGCAAATTACACTTTCTCAACTCTACCCCTGTCTTTGTTCTGAACTAAAACTTGAGAGGAGGTGAATGATTTCTCCGATATATTAGTTATTTCTGTCGCTGAAGAGCTGAAACTGGTTATACTTTGGGTACAGATCCCGGGTCATTGACATAAGTTCACACAACTTAATATAATCATTTCATGGCGTCGTGGTGACGTAATAACATGGCGCAGCATTTATTGTCGAAATTTGTGTCGATTTTCTATTTGTTTTTTTTTCAATTTCTCTTGTATCATTTGACGTATCAACTTTGGTAAATGTTCTTTAAAGAGGTATTTTTCATATCTAGAGATTGTCATTATGTGGTAGATACGTGTTTTTGAAATGCGATGTTTGTTTCTTAAAATGCGCAAACATTGCCCTTTTAGAGGCATTCATAACATAGTAAATGCTACTACTGTGTCTGCACAGCACATTATCTCGTGAACGCTCCTGGGAGCTACATAAACGCATAACCAATTGCCTCTTTCAGAAATTGCAAAAAAGATAGAAATGCAAAAAATGTGCCATCAATAACGTCTTAGAGTATTCATGTCATCTTGAACACACAGGATAGACCTACTGAGCAACATGAATGATTGTGGCTAATTATCCATCAACCCCGCTACACGGTCATTCCCTCCCCTATCGCTTCTACAGACGGGAGCCCTGATAAATATCTTTGCCGAACGTATAATGATTCAACGGCGATTTCGCCTACTCTGTCAGTCAATCAAGTGATTCGCTTTACTTTGTTCAAATTACAGCGCAGATAAGTGAAGCCACTGTCAGTGTGCGTTAATCGGTATTTCAGCCAAGCAGGAGCGTGTGCGTCACAAGACCACTCCATATTTAGCTGTTAAATGAATGTCAACTCGTCTTATGAGTGTAAATGTAGACCAGGGTATTCGAGATTATTTCGCACCTGAATGTACCGTTTGTCCAAATTAGAACGAATATGTTAAGGGAAACATGCATACTTGGTAACGTACACTAGTCTTGTTGCCGATACTCGATGGTGAAATGCTGCATACCTGAAACTGGACTAACAGACTGGAATTGTTACTGAAAGGCAGTAGCATATATCCTGCTAACATCTTGATGGAACATGAAAAAAAAATGAGAAGGTTTACATCGTCAATTGTAGAGACGGATTATTTTAGGTTCGATGACAATACTTGGAAGTTATTTCACTGAAACTAACTGCTCATATGCCATTATGATGATATAATTTCCCTCCAAATTAGGCACATGGATGACCAGGCAGTTCGGAAATATTGTTCAGAAGTTGAATGGAGCTAAATCCTTTGACATCGAGTAAGTGCCAGTGTATAGCTCTTCAGATAGTCATACACCATTATATAAATAAGTTACCCATTTCCTACAGTCATGACCTGTTCTAGAGATTCGTGATGGTGATGGAGATGGTGAAACTATAACGTATGACTTATGGAACTTCTGCATCCGAAAGCCCTTATTCACAAGACACAAACTTCTATGCAAGCATAATAAGGTAGTATTTCATGCAAAGAGAATTGGCAACCTCTTCGTAAGATGCTGATAAGACATCATGATGTTCGTTTCATATCGTCATGAACGCTCAAATTGGTCGTATACTAACATATCCATACAGCCTCAACATGCCATGCTATTAGGGTTACAAACGATTTTCTCCTGACAAAACCGGTCAGAAGCATACCGAATTGAACATACGTCTCGAGACCTGTCTTCTGCAGATCCTTTATCTCTTCCATCTACTGGCTGTACCCTATTCAAGACTACACCAAAACGCGGCGCTAAAGTAAACCGGAGTATATCTACGTTGAAAACGTGATCCGCACATCGACTGTGTTTTCTATCGCGCACGCTGGTATTAGCACTCAACTCCTGCCACATATTCGATATTCTACTCTTGCTACCAAGATTCTGGTTTCTTCCTTTACACACATTCACGTTCTCACGCTGTGGCGAGATATTACCAAGTTCCAATTACGCATTTGGAGTGGACACCTCTCAGCGCAAATTTGCTATCGTTACTCTCGGCAATCACGATAAAGGGCACTTGAATTCATAATGTTTGCTTCATGGCGTATATAAATTGGCAACACAAAATAGTAAATTACAAGCGTCTAGTCCGTCATTCATAATCCAGCCGTCGTCCATTAGAGAATATCCGCGTCCATAATCCAAAGACCTATTCCATTTTCCACACAACAGCATTAGCACCAAATTCAAAAAGACAATCATAGTATACATAAACATAGACTTGTTTCCTGCAAGAGAGAAGCGGTCAACAGTTTTCAATGATGCCGGCAAGACATCATGATGTTCCCAAAATATCAAATCCGTATCGCTGATCAGTATTCTTAATCCATAATATTCGTTATAGAGTCGTCATCTAAAAAAAAGACGTATCTCAGTCACGCTTTGATTGTGACTGTTCATATGAGTACCATGAGGATCTTGAAGTACATGGGTTCATACGGCCCCTAGCCCCGGGTTAAGCGGAATTAGACACAGTTACGAAACGTAGCGCCATAGATCTTGCACGCTACGTTCGTATTTTGCTATCAGCATGCGATATGTATCGCCAAATTTGAGAAACTCTGAGTGGAGGCGCTTGGTGGAATAGCCCTGTTTTATAAATTTCTGCAACAATGTTTTGTGACGTTGATTAAAATCATCACATTTAACAGAGGATCTAGCAAACGCTACTAAGCGAGATATGTATACGCCATATGCAGGTCCCACTGGAATATTACTATCCAGAAAGGGATAGTTTACGATGTCGAAATTGTAATCATCTCTTTTGTCATAAAGTCGACGAGAGAGAATGCCCGCTTCATTTTTATAGAGATAGAGATCTAAACAAGATGTGCCTGTAGGGCTATCTGTAGTTTCCTTCAAATCCAGTGAAGGTGGATATATATCCTTCACTGCGTCATTTATATAGCGATTATCCACAGCGAGAAGATCGTCTATATAGCGTTTGGTGAATGAGAAGGAACGGGCTTGAATGGATCGGTTTTTGAAAGCGCCTGCATATAGTCATATTCATAAGAGAACAGATACAGGTCGACCAACAGGGGTGCACAATTAGTACCCATTGGAATACCTATATGCTGCTGATATATTGTGTTGCCAAATTTCACATAGATATTTTTAATGAGAAATTCAAGCAACTCTATAAACAAAGAAACATCCCATGAATGATATCTCTTGTATGTAGTCGAGCTAAAGAATGCTTTATGGCTTCCGACATTAATATATCTACGATCAGTTTTCTTGAACACAGATACTATTGAGTGCTCTTTTTTACGCAAAGCTACGATGAGGTAAATTCGCCTCGCTTTCCCATCGTTTGGCATTTTTTGCATCGAAGATAATACTATTATTTAACTGATGAGAAATTTATCATTTTAATATAACTGTCTTCATTCACCTGCAAATGGTGAATAACACGCACAACTCATACACACTTATAATACGATGATAAACGAATATTTAATTAACTGCTTTATCATTTTATTTAGTATTTTATAATGACATAGAACTAAAATACATAATATAGAAAGTTTGATCTCTTTAGACATAGGTTTAAAGAAAATATCTGGTGGGACAAACCCCGTCCATCCCAACGTTTGGTTTAGAGTATTAGGATAAGATCAAGTGTAATAAAACGAGCTATAAAGTACACTTGTTAACCCCTATTCGGCACGGTAAGTTTGGCGAAACACTATGAAAATACTCTGCGATAAATTGTAGTTAATAACGGCTTGATTTTATGCGGTTTTGAGTAACCTTCACCGGATCCGGTGAAACCTTCACCGGATTGGGTGAACCTCACCGGATCTACAAGATTGTGCTTCAAACTTGTACAAGATTGTACTTCATCAGATGAAACCTTCTACAAGATTGTTCCTCATAAGATTTGGCCTCTACAAGATTGTTCTGAAGTCAAACGATTTGACCTCTACAGGATTGTTCTGAAGTCGAAAGATTTGACCTATACAAGATTGTTCTAAAGTCACAAGATTTGAACTCACCCAAGATTTGTACTTCACCAGATTGAACTCTGCAAGATTGATACTTCATTAGTAAGTATACCAAGTAAGTATACTTCGCCGATTAAACTTCATCGGATCTAGAGTTTACCAGTGAGCACTCATAGAGATTGAACTGGATGTACCCCAGCTACCATTATAACGATCGATACTTTCTAACGCCATCGCTCGGCATCGCATACCATCGATTTATTCGTATTTTATTGTTATCTTGTTGATTAAAGATTACTTTGTATTGTTATGCATATTGCTTCCATTAGTCTTTGTGTTGTGAAACCAGTGTTTCTGTACTCACTGAACCCATTCTATTTATAATTATGTCCGTGTAACCCGAAGGGTGGCACGTGAAAATATCTCTTCAGCGAACATGAATCGAGTCTGCTATATCAAGAAGTTGCAGTAGAATCAGAAAAAAATCTATTTGAAAGTGGACAAAAAAAAGACAATAAATTGCTCATTGGGTTATTACGTCATTGTGACGTCCCCGAATGATTATATAACATGGTCTTTGTTTGTTTCAATAGACCAGTCCAAAGTGTGCGAATTTACAGATTTTAAAGGGAAGTATAAGAAAAATATCCGAGGAGCCATACCCCACTTCTCAAGTTTGAATTTGGAATAGGGAAAGGGATGAGGTTGAAAAGGCGTGGTATACCACACTTAAGCTACCGATCTGCAACGGTTATCACATATGGTTAACATCTTCTGATCATACCAGGCCTAGTGGATCTCGAATCCGCTATAATATTTTGGCGTTGGGAATACAAATAAAAATTACGATTAGAGTATACGATTATATGCAGCTGTTGCCCAAGAGTGATTTAATTGAATTCATCCGAAAATGAAGCAACGATCTTCCGGTATATTTTCGAGTTGCATAGTTCTTAGCCGATTTCCAAAATTCGCTAGTTTATCCAGATTGTGCAACGTTCAATTATCACCAGGCTCTTTGCAGAGCGAACAATGTTCAAGAACATAATAGCCATTTAATGATTATATGTACACGTGATATAATTATTTTGACTTTCGGTATGTATGGGTTTTGGAGATTATAGAAGTCATGTTCGAAACTGCAGCAGTAGGAATATAATGACGTAGTCAACTAAGAAGGCGACTCTTTATTTTTTCACTCTATGCTGACCACATCTGAATCGTTCACCATTATTCATATTGTGACGACAGTTATATAGATGGCATGTTCAAATGACTTTATTCCCAAAGATAAATGGTCAAGAAAACGATTATGATAGATATAGTAACGGTCATTATTATGCGGATAACCAGTGAAATGTCCACCACGTGCCAAGTTAATATGATCGTCCTTGATTAATACCCTTAGCGGATGATGACCATTATTAAGATTTGGAGTGAATAATATTGGACTGTGCTAGAACAGATGTGTGATTGTATATAATTCATGGATATATTTCAACGAAAATTTTATTTATATTGGACTGAGTTTAGGTGGGGTATGTTTGGTTCGGTGTGTTTGTGTAATGACCTGTAAAACAACGTGTACATACAGTTACAAATAACCATTCTTGAAAACTACATTTTCATTCTGCTTAATACGAAATTTCACAAAAATCAATGATTTGTTATAACATAAAATCCAGTACGGATTACGACTGGTGAATTTATTGATTGATTCTGGTAAAGAGAAAATGATTTCTTTTTCCAGATGCAGATATATGCATATCTCGTGTTAATCCCTATGATCCCTCCTGCTTCCCAATCAAACTCTTCGGAATCCATACAGATCCGAAACTGCCCGTACTCCTTTTCTTATCATATCTGAGTCATTTGTGACTTACTACAGGCAACATAATCCATGCATAAATAATAATGGGGAAATTTAAAAAAGGCTCAAACGTTGTTGTATTTTGTGTCGTGTTCTTCCATATTTGCATTTTATCGAACCAGGGCAGTTTCGTTTAAAGAGTTGATACTTCATTCATCCGTGAAAGAAAATAAGAATAACGAAATTCGGAAAGTTCAATCCAAAATGGGCCATAAATAAGCTGTGAGAAAGTGGCGCCATTGGCAGTCAATCATCTTTCGATAAGACGTTGTGGTAGGGATTGATTCAAATGCGTGGTATGGAAAGTTTCAGCTCTGTAGCTTAATGGATAGCGAAAAATATTAGAAGACATTCGAAATGCACCCATGATTCCATATAGACACAAAATTGCTTAGGCCTGGCACAGCTAGTTTGGTGTCAACAGTGACTGTTATAGAGTTGATTTTTCACTTTTATGGAGCAGCATGGAAATCTGCTTTAACAAAAATCTGAAACCTACGATTACAAATTGTAACACCCGAAGACCAGTGTTGAAACCCTTAAAACTACTACAAGAGAGTATAGAGTTTGTTACTGGTGGTTTTTGGTGCTTTGGTTCATTTTATCGTCCCGAGATATAAACCTGTTAATAATTGCTTCGGCGTTTACCCATTATTATTATGTATCACAGAATGTGACGATGGTTTCTATGGTGTCGAATGTAATCAAACGTGCGGCGCTTGCAAAGAAGGCAGACTTACATGTGGGAAATCGGAAGGGCGTTGTTCGAGTTGACAGCCTGGCTGGCAAGGCACATGGTGTAAACAAAGTATTTGGACCATAACTTCGTGATTGATGACAATATATGGACTAACGAGCGAAAGAGATAGCAGTATGTCCTTTCGGTAACATTGAAAGTATGGACAGCTTCTCTCGAGTGGTATGCTTAGTTGTATGTAGTTTGTAATGATATTTTAATTGAGATAGTATCAGGGACGATGTTTGATTACTGATAGTCAGGTTTGAGGTATGAATCAGTCGGCCGGGCCTATCGATTTACTATATGCTAGGTTTCTTTATCTATTGAAGAATGTCCTGATGGCACGTACGGCAGTGAATGTCAAGAGACGTGTGGAGCTTGTAAGGGAGGCAACTTCACGTGTAATCACGAAAATGGTCGTTGCTCAAGCTGTGACAGTGGGTGGCTCGGTTTGTTATGTAAACAAGGTGTGTTATGACCCAAATTTCTTAGTCACTTCTTCCCAGGATGACACCGTATCCATTCGTCCGTTTTCTCGCATAAGTTGCTGGATATCTTGCCCGAGAAATTTTCGTGCAACGGAGTGAGATATTTAAAAAAAAAATGAATAAAAAGAAATATAAACATATACCTGATAAAGATGTATTCTTCAAAATCATTCAAAAGTTTCTCATTTTTCTTTGTACCCGTTAGCGGGATTGCTATTGAAAACTACTGAATTTATATTGCTTAATATTTATTTTGCATGTGCTTTGCATATAGTTCACCTTTATTGCGTTCTCTTCAATTCTCCCAGTTTGCCCAACAATGACATGGGGAGAAAATTGCCAGCGACGCTGCAGTACCAATTGCGCTAACGGATGTGAAATACCAAGTGGAAATTGTATCGGAGAATGTAAAGATGGTTTTAATGGGCTGAATTGTGAGACAATAGACACGTCTCCGGTGTGGAAAGGTGGTGGGATTGGTGGCGGGATTGGATTTGTGATAGGTGTTGTCATTTCAGCTGGTGTATTGGGCCTCATTTTCCGGTGAGTATCAAAGGTTTTCATGCTAATCTTATGCTGCTATATGCCGAAATTATCAAAGATATATAATTGAGATTTCATTGATATTGAGGGAGGAGGGAGGGGGGAGGGGATGGCATTTATTTCTGTGGTATATCACGCTTCACATCCCCATGTTAGAAGTTTGGCTCTTCGCACTGGCTGACCGGCTCTGCTGCTGTTGCCCAACGTATACATGTGAATGCGCGGGTGATAGCGGACATCTTAGACCTTTATAGCGTGCATGACGTAATGGACTCTTTTGTTCCTCCGGGTTTCTCAACTTAAATGACGTGATAAATAGGACATGTGGGTAGAAAATACTATCGTACATTACCTTATCAGATGCCTTCCCTAAATGATCGTAATTTCGCTAACAGTACGCCCCTTTTCTTCCTATCCCGGTTTTCAATGAAGCATCACAATATCGTAGATACGCTACATCCTGAAGATGACATTGGAGAGTCATCTTGGTGCAGGGATCTTTGTCCAGAAAGATAGAAATAATATAATTTCCAACATTTCATGTTGAGGGTTTAAGAATTGGTTTGTGCAAGTGTTTGTGTGTATACAAATTACGTGCATCGATTTGTACGTTCACTGCCCATCTGCGGGTATCATGATAATACGACTGAACGGTTGAGGAGGGACGGTTTGTCACATATACAAGTTTCTACTCTAGGATCATCATTTCCCTTCGCCAAATCCCGGATAGAACACTCACCACTTCCTAGATATAGCTTCAAAAATGTTTAGCGCGCAATGGAGGCAACTCTTGATTCAGCGTGTAACAGGAATTAGACGACAAAATTAATTTTCCTTACTTTTTATATAGTAAATTTCGCCGGCACATCTCTAGAAAATCGTATGCTCAATATGTCGTTGCCACGTCACAAATGACAACTTGCTGGAAAGACTGATTTGTTCTGTCAATTTTGTCGGGAAAATGAACACATGATGAGCCGCCCGTTCTCGAAGCAGACCACCTGATAGACGATCACGGAAAAACTGAACACACTAAGTTTGTGCCCAATTTTTGGTATATTTTTCTCTGTCAAAGAGTCCAGAAAGAAATTAAATATATGTGATGCCAGCCATTCTTTATAAGGATGAACAACAGCCAATCAGCGGACCCCTGTTTTCTGCGGTATTTCATCTTTACACAATTAATTAATGGTGGTGTCTAACCAATAACTACGTCCCAAGCGTGGAACATTTTATCATGTACAACGCTGTGTAGTGGAACATTGCCATGTTTCGCGATACCGCAACATAGATTACCAATATCATGGGACATCACGATTTACAGAAGAACAAGTGAGAGCCTTTCATCGGTAGATACTTCATATAGGAAGCTATTGTCTGAGTCTTTGTGCAGCTGAAAAGGCTCTAGTCTAGACATATTGTTGTCCCCAGATTTGGCTATTGTATGCATTGTCTCGTGATGCTTACATGAAGTATGACCCCCTTTCATCCCATGAAAGTACGAGGAATTTACAAAAAAGTATAATGAAACAAATTTGTTAGAACTGATTATGTAATTGGGTAAGGGTCCTTGCAGATGAACGGTCACATAGTATGGGCTTGCTTGGCAAAATTCCCGGTCGCTGATCCTTCGTTGCATTTAAAAAGTCTGCAATAAAAGTATGAAGAAACTTGAAACTAATTTTAATTGCAGGAGAAACACACTTGGGAGAGGGAGTAACTCTAACCTTGGGGAGACTTTGGCTAACAAAGGTTTGGAATCTTCTCGCTCCGACTATGAGAATGCAGAGGTTATTAATATGGAACATCAAACTAAGGATGGAAATAATCAAGGCATCGCTTCACTGAAGACGACGGATGCCCCACCTGAAGATGAATATGAGACGGTTGTGAACTCCGACTATTCCCGATTGGAGACATCCCACCAGGAGACAAATAATGATTATTCTAGTTTGTCTTATTAAACCCGATCTGTTTTTTTTTATGTATTTCAAATCACAGATCATAGCATAACGAGAACATAGGGGATAAGGTGTACATTGGGCTTTTACCGGCTAATTTTCCATTTAACTTATTCTTCGAAATGGTGCTAAGTGGTTTGATAATACTAGCCATGTCTTCACTCAAGGTTCTAGACCAGCTACCAAGGAAATAGTTCCTGTCTACTTAGCACCCTTGTGATCTCAGCTATGTGGCGTGGCAAAATATGCTGCCTAATTGGCAAGTTTTCGTTACAGCTAAATTGCTTTGATTTTGTTTCGATGAAAAGCAATACGAAACTCAGCTAAATTGCATAAATCCACACTTGACAACTCAGCTGTGTAGCTTATTAAATCAGCAAACATTGAGATATTTGATTCCGATAAACGCACTATATTGTCTAATTAGCGATTGTTAATCCCAGCTATTTGACTAGTTAATTAGTTTATTCCTGGGAGAACATATTGTCAACTTAGTCATTTATAATCTCAGCTAAATTGCATAGATTTGCACTCGAAAATATCAGCTAAACAATATTTTATTGCAGGGTTAAATAGTTTTTGGAAAATGTGTTCTTATTAAAATATTTTATTATGGCTTTTTTAAATGTTTTCAAAAATATCTTGTGAACAAGATTCAAATACCGTATTTTTGGCACAAAGAAAAATGTTTGATTATGTTACTGAATACATTTATTTTTTCTAAAAATGATTCAATGATGTTCATACATTCTCGGCCACAATGGTTGCTGCATTTGTAAACAAATTCGAAACTTTGACAGAACAGCGTAGTTCTGACGAATTCGATTGATTCTGGAGTATTTCTTTCGACGGTTCGTGAATCTCAGAAGGATTACCTAGCTGTTACCCGGAGCTCTGTCCGACAATCTACCTGTATTGGAATTCGAGTAGTGGACCATTCCAGATGAACTTTCACTAATCTATGCAGATTCCTAGGAACGGCAATGCGAATGAAAAGCAAGTTTTTCCCTGAGAAAGTGACACTTTTTACCCATTTGGAATTAAAACAAATTTTTGCAACCACATCGCAGTCATTTAATATCCCTAGGTATGCTGACTTCCTGCCTTGGGTATCATTTGTTGGTGGAAAACCCAACGGTATGCTTGTTGCAAGGATTTGTAACCCATAAATGAAAAAAAATGGCTCATTATCTGTTGCAAAAAAAAAACAGCATCAAATTGCTTTAGGAGAACTATGCCAACACTTAACGCCAAAAACGCCACCTATCCCGATGAAAAGATGCGAGCACATGCCAAATGTATCTGAGCCCCAGTTAATCCAACATCGTAGCCGTCGACGTCTCAGGTCGGCCCCGTATTTACGTTGTCTGACAGCTGGTCGGTGGTTTGATGTTGTTGTGGAGCTCCGGTTTCTCCTCTAAAATGAGTTATGACGGTTTATTCTCGACGTATTGTGCATTCAAGGCGAATTATCAACCGCAAAGACAAAAGACAGTTGCCATCAGACTTGGCTGAGTCAAAGTGCCGATCGCAATATAGATCTCATACCTCTGAACAAAATGTCACCAGTAGGCGAACGACAGAGTCCCAAACAAGAGGCTTAGTTTTCGAGTTTAATCACCCTATCGCACAACATGTCCTACAATGACAGTGAAATTCAGAAAATCATGTTTAGTCTGTTGTCCTCACTTTAGGGTGTGCTAACTTGATAAACCAGCCATCATCTGCAGGCGCCCTTATATTTTGTGAATTCACATTCCTGAGTTTCGTTTTGGAGGCAATGACACTTAACCCTGCCTGGCCGGGGGGGGGGGGCACTTTCCGAAACCCCCCCCCCTGTTGGTTTTTTGCTCCTATCTCCGGAACAACAAAACATTGAGAGCTGAAATTTCGTCACTTTTTGGATTATCATATTGGGGTGATTTTGAGGCTATTTACATGACCCCCGAGCAGAGGATCATGGGTAAATTCAAAATGGTGGCCATGTGGGTTACCAGAAAAGTGATGTTTTCATCATATTTCTTCAAAAATTAAACTTTTCTGTATGGAAAAGCGTGTAAAATCTATTTTATTTCATATCAGATTATTATTTACTAATTTATCATGCAGTTTTTGCGAAGAAAAAAACAAACAAAAAATCGAAAATTCTGACCAAAAAATGGTCCAAAAATGTTCATTTTGAAAATGACGTCACGGTGACGTCATCATGGCGGTCGTCTTGGATTTCTTTTTTACATATTTTTGTAGAGCTTGACCCAATGGTATGATGTGGCAAGTTTCAACCCTCTAGCCTTAGCGATAGCGAAAATATACAGGGGACACTTTCCGCTCCGCCCCCCAGGCTGCGGTACATCCCTTATCGCCCAGGCCAGATAGGGTTAATTGAATTTTAAAGTAACTTTACTAGAAGTTGTTGATAAAATAACCTTCCACACGTATATGACACCTACTCTAATCCAAGACGCAACTTCCAATGTTTGCTGTGATGACGTCAAAGTGACGTCATAGATACAGAAAACAAATCAGATCGATTGTTATGCTTTAAATTTGTGCGCTTTGGTATAAAAGAAAAATGCCAGGATTCACGAGTACTCCATCTAATCTTGTTCCCCATCGCCTGAAACGAGTCTTTAAAACAAATCTAGAGGGCGGGAACATTACGTTGTAAACGTTGCAAAACTGCATAGCTAATCTGTATAGATTCGCACTTCATGATCTCAGCTGATTTGAAATTTAGATTAATTTACTACAGACAACGCAACTCATGGGACCGGATATTCAGAAAAAACACCCATTTTCTCTACACCAGTATTAACCTCAATTCCATTTCCTGAAGTCGACGACACACAATAAACCGTGAATATGCATAAATACTAAGAACATCATGAAAGAAGTAAACCGATGCAAACCAGCATTCATTCCACATTCGGATACCTCCTCGCGCGGGGTGGTATATGCCTGCAACTGCAGTCTGACACAGTCGAAGAGAAAGCCCTATCCCCCTGGTCCCGGTTTTATCTCAAACATCTCGGTATCCACAAATCTACCAGTATGTCACTCGGGGAAACCGCAGTCAGGGGGTAGTCCCCAAGTCGACAGGGAAAGAATTCAGCAAACTTTCACATCAAATGCATGTGCTCTGCTGTGGTGCGAGTAATACAAGCAAGAGCGGGAACAAATGACCAACACCATCAATCAGGGTTATGTGAAAAGCTATACTCATGCACATCACCGCTCGTTCGACCTACATACCCTTCGGGGAGGAAATAAAGACAATCATCAGTTATGAAGACCGTAACCATTGAAGCTCTAGCTACCTCCGGAAGCGTTGATAGGCAAACACGTACACAAATCTTGGACATTTGTTTTCAACCAGCAATGTAAAAAACGAGCAAAATTATGGCTTTTAACCTCCGGGCAACATTGGAAGTATCGTGAAAATATTTCACGAGGTAAAAGTAAAAAATATCATGATGATAACCCGTAAATCTGATAAACCTGAATTCATCTATGATGACCGCTATTGTGATGTAAAAATCAGGCGTCATTTGGGACACCTAGATTTTTTCTTACTCATTAAGATACGAGGCTGAAACTTTCCATCATATATATCTTGAGCTCAAGTGATATCAGCGAATGGAAGAAAAATCTAACAATTCGCAATTGCTAATCTTAGCCGAGTTGAGTAGGTTTGCACTTGAAAATCGCAGTCGAATGTTTTGTATCGAGGAAAGGCAATATATTAGAAAGTTATAATCTCAGCTAAATTGCATTGATTCGCAATTGTTTCTGGGAAACGCGTTTATATGTTGTCCAGCATAAGCTAGTTATAATATCAACTAATTTTCGCATTGCAAAACTCGGCATAAATGACATATATTTGCAGATGACAATTTCAGTTAAACAGCGGAGATTACAACAGCG
This sequence comes from Hanleya hanleyi, assembly GCA_036873755.1. NCBI lineage: Eukaryota > Metazoa > Mollusca > Polyplacophora > Lepidopleurida > Hanleyidae > Hanleya > Hanleya hanleyi. The sequence goes on from JAVTVY010045886.1 coordinate 100,015, forward strand.
GACTTTTATTCCGAAGTCAATGCAATATACTGTTTAACTAGGAAGTTATAATATCAGCTTGGCAGGAATATCAGAAAATCTCAACTAAGCGGTGTACATTTTTGCAGCAGCAACGTTTGCAGCATTTTGTACCATGTTCACTCTCGTGATCATTGCCAAAAGAAGACAGATAGATCATGCTATCAGATAGGATGCCGTATGGTTATCTAATTCATCCGTTTATCTCATATAAGATTTATACAAATGTCACAATTATGTACCACGTTTGTTCTATATGTACATATGTATAGGGTTTTACCTAATGTGTATATTTCTACAGTTTGTGTGATTAATCAATGCTTTTCTATATGTATATATTTTGTTATGAATGTTTCATCTTTATTTCTACATCTGTTAAATAATATGTGTACTTTCCATTTTTGTCTTGTGACATTCCTGTAGCTCGCCTACTATAACGGGAATTTATGAAGTGGGTCTATTTGAAAGAAAGTGTCTATTTAAAAAAAAGGCAGCCTCTATAATAACCTGAAGTCTACAAAATGGTTACAATTTCTGTGTAATATTTATAGTATATCATGCTTTAAAACTTCCTTCTTGGAAAACATCATAACAATTGTTTGATGTACCGAAGCTCAATTGTATAGGGTGACGTCATAATGTGGCGAAATGATCGCAAAGTGCAATGAGACGAGGTACGGTCATAAGAGACGGGGTTGCTGAGAGCGATGACTTATCTCTTGCCCAAGCAAATTATAGAAAGTTGAATTGCGTATCCATATTATCACCTTATACGGTGCCATTGACGATAACTTCAATACATCATGACGTCACCCTACGCAACTTAGCTTCGGTACATAAAACAACTAATGCAGAGTTTTATACGCAGTCATTTTTTAAGAGCTTCGAAGCGTAATATATTATACATATCAAGGAGAAAGGCGTTTATGCCAGCGTTGGCGCAAAATACTAAACATCTTGTGTATTTCCCATAGCAAACTTGTAATTTACCTCCAGAATAAGGTGTATTCACTAACCTTTGAAAGCATTCTGTCTGCCTGTCCCATCGTTTCCGCTCACATCTCTCCAGACTATACCTCTGTAGCTTATGAAGACAAAGGGCATTTTTAGATCTTGATTAATTAGACTGGCTGAGTTGTATGGTATGCATGTCATTTTTCCCCTTGACGGCATATCCGTCGTCTGACGTCTTACATGCACACACGCACGTCACACCACCGTTGAATGAATGTTCTTTACCTCAAAATCTCCATGCCTCGATCCATATTGCCCCTCTTATTACCTACATTCTGTTTACTGGAATTAAAATATACACTGATATGAAACAGGCGAAACCACTCTCCAACCCGCTTCCCCTCCTAGGGAAAGGATCTATCCCTCCTCCCAAATTCGGTCAGTGATAAGGGCCGTGTAGTCATATCATCCAAGTTGCCAGATGAACAGGTACAATAAAAGCGTACCTGAGATACAACACATATCACGAATCGTTAGATTCTTGGTATGTGCTTTAGGATTGGTTAAACGGAAGACTATCCTGTGATGTCAAATGACTGTCAGTATGTCGGCACCTCTTCCCACTTCCCTTATATGTGTTGTAATTAAGGTTTTTGTACCCTAGATTACTAAAGCTAAGTTTCACACTGCACCATGGTCCATTCCTTCTGCAAGCTGAATCAGCTACACTACTCCTAGAGAGAACCCACCCATCACCTCCTGGGTTTTGAACCCACTCTGTTCAGATAAAACAGTACTATTTGAATTACTGCTAATTTACACGAAGTTTAACAGTTGATTCATGTATATGTATACCTTGTCATGCTGGTTAGCCACAATGAGATGACAAGTAAAACGTCAGGTAGTTGTACGTTTCATGGGAATTTCCACACATGGATAATTACACGGTAAACCTGACCTGACCAACATGTGTCACCTTATATGAACGACATGCTAGATGTATAGTGCATCTTCCAATATAACACCTGGTATAGGAAAGGCGGGATGATAAAGCATCATAACACGCGTTGCCATGCTCAGCTGACCAAAGTGTTACCACGTTTAGGTGAACTCCTGGGGTTCAGTAAACTTTATCTCGCCGTCACATTACAACCACACGTAAAATCTTGTCAGCTTAACATAAAACATTTCATGTAGTGAGTACAAACTTCAAAATGCATTTTAGGTTTCATGCATATATTTTATGGTTCCTATGTACCCTCTTTTGATTTGCCAGTTTAGTATCGACTGGGTCTCCCTGATATCAATTCTCCACTTCCCAGAATGAACATCAATATGTATGTGGTTCAATAAGATTCGCAACGAACCCAACTACCTACCCTAACAGGCGATTGTATTTCATTGTTTAATTGTGTGATTCCAATTCATTCCCGCCATATTCAAGTGAAGTCAATCGTACACAACCGTATTACACAGAAGGGGACATTCTGACAAATACACACACAAGCGATAGACGCTCTTCAAAAAGATTTTGTCGACTATCTCCCCTAAATAATCCAAGATTGAAAGAGCGGTATTGAAGAGATGGTGACAATATACCAGCTTCCAAAACTACGCAAACTTCTAATGAACTAAATTTCTGGCACTTGATGCTAATGGTAGTGCTATCGACTGTCGACGGAATCAGGCTTAATTCTATGTATACTACTCTGAGGTTAATCTTTATGGCGTTTACTGAATAGTGACTATGTAAATTTCTTTGAATATGATGATTTATATTGCGATACTTGCGGTAGCTGTTGGAGATCTCAAATCAATCTATAGAATGGAACGCCATATCGTTGTGTAACTGATCCAGACCGTGAATCTTGTTGAACAGATGAAGGTACTCCAAGGAATTAATGCTTTCATGTAAAACTTGCCATATTGCAATATGTGGGACATCGGGCTTTATATCTTATAGATTTGTTCATATTTTTTATGCTTGGAAGGCACCTTCGACATTCTCACATACACGTTTTCATATAGTTTGAATAAAGTTCGATATTTATGTACATGTCACTCTTCACGTAAAGCTTCATAGCCACTACAGAAAGAAAAACTGGTAGATAGCAGTCAAGAAAATTACCAAATTAAATAACCTGATAACTCTGAAAAGTAGAAAAATATAATTCTCAGTGACAATAATCTTTCCAATGTCAAGGCAGTTATTAGGTTATTCCAATGAACAAGTACCAACAGATCTAGAAATCATCGAAATAATATGTATTTGTTGTGTTTTTCACAGCATTTTCCAGGCCAAACTAAGGATTTTGACACCGTCTGTTACCAGAATCCATAGGCATTGGACATTATAAATATCCCCGAAAACGTATTAAATTCGACAATTGGCATGCCTTCATTTGTTGTCCAGCTATGTGAAAGCGATGATGAAAAGATGAACGCAAATAATCCAAATAAAACTCTACTGCATATGACGAACTCTCCAGATAAATGGAAGCGGCCTACCACACTGGGACCAATAACCACGTAATCAAACAGGATGTCATGATGTTATTGTTTATATTGTTGGTATTCTCTTATCTATTATCTGAAGCTACTCAGAATATTTTTTTGTGCTGTGTGAAGTTAACATTAATTACCATCAGTTTATCACGTTGCTATAATGTTATATATCATATAATGGTAATAAACATGTATACTTCAGAATTGTACTTGTACATTTTTGTTAATACTCGGTTTATTCATATTCACATATTTGCTATTTCATATACATTTCTCGCTTGCTCCAAGATAACCTTTGTTTTAATTGGCAGTATGTTACCATAGCAATACAATCATTATATCTGTTGATCCTACTACTGTTGTTTGTACAGGCTCATTGATCTTGAAACATACACCCCAGTCTGCATAAACACAACAGAAAGCTACATGTATGTGCCTTATTCTGGGTTAGATATGTCTGGATTATCTGCTATCATTGATCATATGGATAACCATTGATATAAACTTGCCCACTTCCAGGTAATTACGTTGCTGAACATGATTCGAGACAGTCACTCTCCAGTTATTGACACCTGGCTGATTGTAATGTGTTTTCTTTAAAGTTAGATCCATTTTCAAGTCGCTCACATTCAATTGAAGTAAATGGTACAGAACGGAAGAGGCCGTTGAACATTTTACCAAACAGACATACACGATACCTCTTCTATCAATTCTGGGGCCTTTTTGTCTTTAGTCAGCCGAATTGACGGCCTATAATGCTAACTGCATACACTAGAGATTAATCGAAGTGTGCAGACATAGGGACCAAGTGTCACATTTCTAATGGGATCGGATCACCGAATGCGAACTTCTGCGGAACCTCGAGCCATATCTGACGTTGATTCAAACCGTCAAACTATTCACATGATCTACTAGCGAATAGGATTAGGCGAAATTGGTATCCGCCATATATGTGCATATGCAGTCCTTCTATAATATTACAGGCACTATCTCTGAGGGAAGTGGCGTAATATGCTCGCTGATGTTATAAGAGCTTATAACGCCCTATCACATCAAACAAAACGCAAATATCAACCTAAATATCAGCAATGACAACACTCAGTTGAAGATGGAGATTGCTGAGACAGATCATATTCTCCTGTATACAACTGAAAAGGCATATGGAGAACAGAACATCTTCCATCGTTTCGTCTCATTTTCCACAATGATTAGAGCGATATGCAAGAGCCGTTACGGTAATCCCTGCTTCACCGAATCCCTGTACAGTTCTACTCTAAATGCTTCATTGCAATACAGGAGAATACAAACAATTCACACTTTTGAACTTTGAATATTTAACTTTTTTATTGCATTACTGAATAGCCCTGATTTATAAGAGTAATACATGTATTCTTTAAATCATAACATAACATAGCCAGAAATCCTAAATATTCTTTTTTCAGCACAATTTCAACACCTGGAAGCATTTGTTACAATTAACGTCGCATTGCACACACATTCATGAATGGCATTAAGATATCATTTGTTAGCCGTCGAGCAACGACGTGCTATTGGTGTGAGTTGTGCCCAACATTGACATACTTAATTAGATTCATCGATCTTCATCATACATGAATGTAATAACATTGAGAAAATAAACCCGTATCAAATAACACGATTCAAATTTTTATTCTGCTTGTTGGTGTGAGTTGTGCCCAACATTGAAACCATAATTGGTTTTATCTCCATGAATGTAATAAACTTGAGAAATAAAATACTACCAAATAATTTGGATCATCTTGTTACTTGGACAGAGCGGTTGTTGGTGTGGAGCATACTACCTATGGGTGGCGATGGGGGCCAATTGTGGACGTCGCAACCGCCAACATATCGTAATTGACTCATCCTACCCTAACTGTTGGTGTGAGTTGTGCCCAACATAGACTACATTAATTAGATTCATCATCATTAAACATGAATGTAATAACATTGAGAAAATAAAATCATATCAAATTAATATGGACTAACGTGTTACTTGGACAGAACGGTTGTTGGTGTGGAGCATACTACCTATGGGTGGCGATGGGGGCCAATTGTGGACGTCGCAACCGCCAACATATCGTAATTGACTCATCCTATCCTAACTGTTGGTGTGAGTTGTGCCCAACATAGACTACATTAATTAGATTCATCATCATTAAACATGAATGTAAATAACATTGCGAAAATAAAACCGCATCGAATAACATGATTTATCTTTTTACTCCTTGTTGGTGCGAGTTGTGCCCAACATTGACAAAATCAATTGGCTTCATCACCATTAAACATGAATGTAATAACATTGAGAAAATAAAATCATATCAAATTAATATGGACTAACTTGTTACTTGGACAGAACGGTTGTTGGTGTGGAGCATACTACCTATGGGTGGCGATGGGGGCCAATTGTGGACGTCGCAACCGCCAACATATCGTAATTGACTCCTCCTCTCCTGTTGGTGGTGTGAGTTGTGCCCAGCATTGATAGAATTAATTAGATTCATCGATCTCTATCTATGTAATTACATTGAGAAAATAAAACCTTATAAAATAACATGATTTATCTTTTTATTCTGCTTGTTGGTGTGAGTTGTGCCCAACATTGACACCATAATTGGTTTTATGACCATGAACATATTAAATTTGACCAGTAAAACAGTATCAAATAAATTATGATTCATCTTGATACTTGGACAGAACGGTTGTTGGTGTGGAGCATACTACCTTGGGTGGCGATGGGGGCCAATTGTGGACGTCGCAACCGCCAACAAACATGTATAATGGCCAAAACAAATGTAAATTAGCGTACATGTGTAAAACAAGAATAAACAAGGAATACACATCATCAGCACAGCTTGACTTGTATTCATAGCATCTCTCTTCTTCCCTGAATGGGTAATCGATTAGTGTTATCCACATCATCACTGAGTATTGCTTCCCTTTCAGCTGCCAATACAGCCCATGCAGGAATTTGTTTCTGGTTCTGTCCACCCCCTGGTTTCACTTTCCTTGGGTCTTTTATTGTTCAGCCTCGTCTTGTCTAAACTAGCATAATGCTCAGTGTCGCTGTGATGTGAATTGGTATGTTGTAAATGGTTATTTTTGTCATGGCTATTTCTTCATACAATTATGATTGTTATATGTAGTAGCTATAGGTTTTAAGCAGGCTTGCTTGAAGTTGCCAGTTGTGGTAACACTTGTGGCTAGCATTGGCTATTCTATGGTAAACAATATCTTGCAAATGTATTTTGTGTTTATTGTCTACCATTTCTATTTTCTTTAAGGTGTTAACCAATGCTAGCCACGGCATACTGGAGTGGTATGTCTGCAAGTGACTCACTTTGTTAAAACAAATTGCAACTTGGGTACAACTTGTACTGATGAGTCTTGAAAAGACGAAACATACCCTTATGTGACAAGTACTGATACGAAATCACCATAAGAAAATATGAACTTAGTAGTGAAGTAACATTCTCCTTGAAGATATTTCATTTTGAATGTTAATCAACTTTGTAAGCAAAGTTGATACAAATATGCAAATGATATGCAAATTAGCTCATAAATGTTAACCAATCGAAAACATTTTTCAAATATACTATAACGGATATCCCACAGCAAAAAAAATCATGACGTTATTGGTATTAAAATTGATGTCTTGCAATATGAACACCAAAATCAGAAGTATAACACTTACAATATAGCTGTTTGTCGTCAATAATTTATGCAAATTTATGCATAATTTATGTTAATTTATTGACAATTAAACTTTAAATGTATATTGTCGGTCTTATCTTACATAATTACAAGTAGATTAATAAATCCATGCACTAAAAATTGAATACAGGTTGATTTTATCAATTAAAAATGGACGAAAACATAGTTTTGGGTACAAATTTGATGCATATATGCAAATGATATGCAAATTGAGAGCGTACTATTAACCAATCAGGATCCTTGAAGGAATATTTTAAAAGAGGGATACTTGAAATACATGTGTCCCAAAAATTATGAAAATTGAGTGAATATTTAACGATATCCTTCGTTTCAAAGTTGAAATTCCTTTGTGCCATGGGATTTGGGCATTTCCAATAGGCTCCATGTTAATGGCATGTCCCCCAAAAAATCGTCATTTCCGGAACTTCAAACTCTTTGACATCAGCGAATACTGGACGGATTTTCATTCTGTAAAGTCTTTTCTTCTTCTACAGGTCCTGACTTGCAAATGAGGTATAAATTGTATGTGTGTGATGAAAATTTATTTTTTGGTGTAAACTGCCTATCTACAGTGTCTAACTGTGATACTATGACAACTTCTACAGTTCAGAGCAGTGCCTTCGACCAGGAAGTAGTAGAAATCGAGTGATCCCACTTGGCCTCGTTTCAGTCAAATTGGGTTTCTGAGTAAACATGGTACCAGGAAAATGTTGGTCTAGTTAAGAAAAGTAGGATGCTCCTAAATTATTCAGGATTTATTTTGTAAATCATGGTTCGCGTGCATATTTTTATTACGAATCGGGCGACCACTTGATATATATCTTGAGCGTCAGACAGCTTAGCTGCATAACATATTAACTACATACTTAGCGATTTGAAGAGGGGAAATTCGTATAATATACATAAGCCTATAAAAATGACCCGAACAAACAATCTTGGATGAGAGGTTGATATTGTAGCGGAAATGACGTGTTAACCAATGATATCACTGCTCTTCAAACTGTCCTAATAGTTATGAAGGGAGGCGCCGCTACTGTCGGGACTCGTGTTCCGGATTTATCGCCATCGATCACTCTTTAAAGCTATATGACTGGTATCGAGCATCCGATATCAAAAATATCAAGTTCTAATGGTCCACTTTGTATGGATAATTATGATATTGTGTAATAAAGTACTCTTATGAAAACAAATGTATTTGTTCATGTTCTCTGTTTGATGATATGTCTCGTATCATTTGAGTTTCTCAAAGAAATATCCTCGTGATATTTTTTCAATGTTAGACAATCATAAGGTGCTTATAAGCTACAAAGTATCTTGTGATATTATCTGATATTTTTGGTCAAAATGATACGGCTATATCAGTTTTGTGAATATGGGTATCAATCTCAGTATCCTCTGGGATATTGTGCTAATGATACGTCAGTATCGTCCAAGAGTCATATTCTATATCTGATAATATGAAGGTTATTTAAATGATACCCCTGTATCATTTAGTGTCATGAATATGTCAGTGATATTTCTGTATCAGTCAATCGTAAAACTGTATCAGGCTGATATATTACCCTTTAGTATGAATTTTAATCTTATCAGTCACTGATACATCTGTATCATACTAGCTCTGTGGATAGAAATGTATCATTCAATGATACATATGTATCATTCCGCTTCAGTGGATAGGAAAGTATCAATGATATATCTGTATCATCTCGGTATGAATGATACACTTGTATCATTCCGGTTCAGTGGATAGGTAAGTATCAATGATGTCTCTGTATCATCTCGGTATAAATGATAGGATCATATCTGTCAATGATACACCTGTATCATTCCAATTTCATGGATAGGAAAGTATCAATGATATCTCTGCATCATTGATACACTTGTATCATTCCAGTTTTATGCATATGAAAGTATCAATGATATCTCTGTATCATTGATACACTTGTATCATTTTTTACTCCAATGATATCACAGTAACCCTCTCTGGGTGAATTCGTCTCCTGTAGCTATGAGATAGTTGATGGATATCTTCTAATGATGTCGCTCCACAATCACAATATAATTCCTTCTCAATAATAAACGTCCAGTCTTCTGTTTAAATTCAACAATAAAAAGTCAACAATTTATTCTGTAATATCACATATATACATAATCAGAATATGTGCCATTCCTAGCCCCAGCAGGGACCTAATGATACTGTCATTAGGTCCCACGTACATCCTAGCCACCATCGTCGTGTAGAAGCCCGAATCGTATAAACAATGATTTAGTTGCTCCTTACCATGCATTTTCCGATAAAACGTATCATGAACTAGTCCGAATCGTCCGAACGGCCAACATCTGTTGTCTTTTGGAGTGGGTTTCGCCGCCTTTTGTACCAGTCGCCGCTGAAAATTTCAAACAGCTCCGCCATGTTTGTTTCCACGCCGGAGTGTCAACTGGGCAAACGCTGACCGCAATAAACACCATACACGCCACCGTTTGCGCAGTTGACACTCCGGCGTGGAAACAAACATGGCGGAGCTGTTTGAAATGTTCAGCGGCGACTGGTACAAAAGGCGGCGAACCCCACTCCAAAAGACAACAGATGTTGGCCGTTCGGACGATTCGGACTAGTTCATGATACGTTTTATCGGAAAATGCATGGTAAGGAGCAACTAAATCATTGCTAATACGATTCGGGCTTCTACACGACGATGGTGGCTAGGATGTACGTGGGACCTAATGACAGTATATCATTAGGTCCCTGCTGGGGCTAGTGCCATGCCGTGTGTTTCTCGTCAGCTTTTACCCAAACTTTCCTGCGGTATTATATTTGGCCCTGGAATGTGGATATTTTTCTGGATGAAATCAATGATACAAAAGTAAGGCGGCCCTGGAACATGGATACTACCAATCACACTGGCTATCAATGAGTGCCTGTCGCTATGATAGTATCATACTATATATGATCTATTGTATTTTATGGATACTTTGAAAATTCTAGTAATCTTTATCTGAGACTGTATCTTGTTTTCAAGATACTGACATTTATCCCCTCTGGTTCGCTCTGCATTTGGACAGCGTAACGACGTCTGGTCTGTCACGGACCTCGAGACCGTCTGCCATATTTATTGATTGAAATTGTAGTTTAAGGGCCGCTTCCCATTCGGATTTCGCGGCCCATCAACGCAATGTTTTATTTGAATTTCACGGTACATTTCTTTGTTTTATTAAATATCTTTTCCAGCGCTAAGTATATAAATAAATAAATAAATAAATAAATAACAATGGGTAATTAGTAGGAGATATAAATAGAAGTAAATAAGAATCACTATGTACAAGTTCGTAAGTCTCTTTCAAGGGCGTAGACAAGTTGTGAAGTTTGGGGGGGCTTAGGGGGAGAGTCTGAGAGGGGGGATTTTTTTTTTAAAATTGATGGTAAATTGGCGCTCACTGGGAGCATTTGAGCGGTAAAAGTTGAACTTTTTTTTTGCGAAAATCTCTATAACAATGGCGATCACTACACTGATATACAAGGTGAAATGATCGTTAAATCCGTGGTTTGCACTATATTAATTCAAGTTATTTCTTAGATAATACTATTCTGCCTAGATAGCAGGGGCGGTGTTTTGATGCGTGGTTGACCGCATGAGTTCTTGTGGTCGTTCTGAAGTTGCCAAACTTATCAAAAATGTAAACTTAGGGGTCCTTTCTCGGAATAGTAGCGAAAAGTATCCATATTATTCATCATATTTACACCAGTTAAATAGTGACTTTGTGTCTGGGTTAGATTTTTTACCTATATTTCTAGGGCTTCTCTGTGAAAATTATTCGAGAGTTCGTATCTCTCGTTTGTGAATAAATAAATACGGAACAAATGACTGGGATCTCAATTAAAAAAAAGTTCATGGTGAAAAAGTTCTGAAAAAATCTTTTCAGCCAACGTGTTGACCTTTTTCGTCCAAATGGGCGATATTTGATTGAATTGGAGCACATTATTCATTTCTCGGAGAAAGTCACACGGGGTTTTTGAGTCCGATATCGCCAAACTGTTGCGTTATTCTCTGACCGATTGCAATTATTCTAGTCATTCTGGTAGGCATTGTTGATTTTATTTCCCCTGTAATATGCAACAATTGATAAAGATATGTGACAAGCTAAACATTTACTTCTCTGCTATGTTTCCTTTTTGTTTCTTTCTTGCTTTCTTTCCCTTTTCTCCCTTTTTGTTCTTTTTTTCTTTTCTTTTTGTTGTTTTTTTTTTTGACTGACGTCAATATTTGGGGGGGGGCTAAAGCCCCCCCAAGCCCCCCCCCCTTGTCTACGCCCTTGTCTGTCTGGTTTTTGGTTATGTTATACTAGTAAATATGAGTTCACTGTAATCGCGTGGATGATTCCTTTGTCTTGGTGCCCCTTTGTACGCACAAAGCCGTCCAGAAAAAAACTGGAAGAACCATGGGCGTCTTCAGGATTTGTCGAATCGACTTCCCTGACGACGCCCTTGGGAACAGGGTGGGTTCTTCTAGAAATCTGTGCCTGTAACAATTGATTGGAGTGTGTATTGGGGCACAGGACGGCAGGTCTACGTCCTATATTGCGTGAAAGTCAAAGGATCATATTGTGTGTTGAGGCGTCAGTTCGGTGTCATCTATGGGGTAGCGTGTCGGTGCGGTTTAAGATTTGGTATTCTGGTTGCTGAGTTCGGTGGGGTAGCGTGTCTGGCGTGGTACAGGTTCGAGTATTCTGGACGTTCTTGTGGACCGACGATGATGATCTTCATCATGTTCATCTTCATTTGGTGCTGTTTTATAATATTTGTCGTCATCGGTGTTCTGTGGTCATCAGTTTGCTGTGCCTGTATTACAAAGAATAGAAGAGTTTGTAGTTTCTTGTTTTCTGGTGTTATTTTTTGCCACCGACTGGCACTATCGTGATCTAAGTCACATATGATCAATAGCAATAATTAATTAGGTACTAAGTATTATAAATAAAAATATTATAATAATTAAAGCCGATTGTGGATGTTTGATATAACCTCCAGTCTTCTGCCCCTGCAACAAAACCGGACGGTTAACATTCGTTAACGAGGGTTGGAAATAAGTGCACACAATTTGGTCGGAGCTCATTAATAGGAGCTTTTAGGATCAATGAATTTGTCTATGTTATTGCTATGGCATTTTGATTGGTTAGTGCCCAAATTTTATCAGTCATTTCTGATCACTGACCCTTATTTCCGCCCCTGTAAAATAGTTTTGACTCTAAGCGTGCTACATTTATTTAAATTTGGTCCTAGGTTTCTTGGTGTAACCATATAGTATTAAATGGTAGAGTGATAGTCAGTCGATTTGATGTAAGCTAGTGGAGTATACTTTGTTTATAAGAGGTGGTTTAGGATTTAATATAGAAGCCGACAGAGGGACATTTAAGTTTTTCAGTTCGTTTTCCAGTGTGCGGCGATAGAGGTCATGTTCTGGGCATTTGAGTATAAAATGTTCTATCGTTTCTTCTTCGTTGTTGCATGAGGTGCATAGTGGCGATGTGTTTTTTAATAGCTTAGAGAGGTGTGATTTTAGTCCTGTTTTGCCTAGTCTTAATCTTGTAATGATGCGGTCGTCACGTTTACTGTCTAGCTGGAATCCACAACTCCTTCTTTTCCCCTTATCTAGAATACTATGTAGCCATCTACCTCGGTTTTCTTCGTTCCATTCCTTCTCCCATTTACTATCTATTCTGGTTTTAATGATAGAATTCAGTTCTTTGGTTCCTAGTCCTATATGCACGTCAGGTGCAGTTTTGGTGAGGCTGTCTTTGGCTGTCCTATCGGTGGCTTCATTTCCCCTAACGTCCACGTGGGCGGGAATCCAAGCTAAAATGGCGTCAATGTCATTGCCTCGTATTTGTGTACATACAATTTCTATTTCGTGTATGAGGTCAGGTCTGCTGTCGGATTTGGAGTTCTCTATAGATACCAGTTCGCTTAAGGAATCGCTAAGAATAACGGTGGAAACCGGTCGGTTCTGAAAAACCCATTCGAGGGCCTTGACTATGGCGATTAATTCAGTGGTATATACAGACATATTGTCTAGTAGTTTGAAACCTTCGTGAATGTCAAGTTCTGGTATAACGAATGCAGAACCTGTATTGTGACTTGTGTTTTTGGAGCCGTCTGTATATATTTTCAAGCGATTTTTTCAATGTGTGTCAATATATTCGAGGGCAGTGACCCTTATATGCTCTGGGTTGTCCTGTTTGGTGATGTAGCTATGTATATTCGTGTCCACGTGTGGTGTGATTAGTTGCCATGGTGGTCTATTGACCTTGTCAGTGTCAGAGATACAAGAGATAGGAATGTCGTGTTCTTGGAATAATCGTTCTATCGTGTAACCGAGTGGTACGGAGTCTTTTTCCCATTTCGTTTTTAGGAATTCGTATTCGGTTTTTGGGCCAAAAATTTTGTGGCATGGGTGGTTTTCGCCCTTGGCTATTGTTTTCCCTGCATATTTATTGACAGCTCTTCTCGTCTTAAATGTAAGGGTTTCTCATTGGTTTCTATTGGAAGACTACATAAGGCGGTTCCCTTGAAGGCGCCAGTAGCTATTTTTAGAGCAGAATATTGGATGCTGTCTATTCTTTTTAGTTGTGTCTTACATGCTGATTGGTAGGCGATGGACCCATAATGTTTTTTTGACCTGATTAAGGTTTTCTATAATTTTATCAGACTATATTTACTCGCTCCCCAGTTTGTCCCAGACACACACCTCATGAAGTTCAGGTCTTTATTGCACCGGAGGACTAGTTGGTCGATGTGGTCTTTCCATGTGAGTTTTCTGTCAAAGATCATACCTGGGTATTTAGCACTATTTCTGAATTCAATTTTCTGACCTTCTAGTGTTAGTTTAACGTCAATGCATTTATTGTTTGAAAATATAATGCCCATTGTTTTGGTGACAACATAGCGATCTTGAAAACAATGAATAAATGTTTTCAACAAGATAATCTCACAAAAACTAAATATAGTTATTGTGTGAAATAACAAACATACTATATTTGATAACTATCAACTCTAAATTCTTTGGGAAACATTACAATTCTTGCAAACACGTAAAATAGCTTGACATACAACGAGACGAAGCTAAAAATATGGCGTGTCGGCAGAGAAGTGCGGGAACTATAAATTTACTATCGAATGTCATCAAATTATCAGACATACAGTTCTTCAATAAGTTTCACCGTCTGTAGTTAGGTTCTGATAATTTTAAGGAATATAGTGTCAAACATCTAAACAGTTAATAACAAGTTATTTGTCCGATATCCAACGTTTCTGTCAAATGTTTTTAACAACAACAACATGTGCATATATCATAATGGTCTCTTTCGTTATTATTTACTGGTCCAATATTCTGTCATTACGTATTCAATTAGTTGAATAGTCAAAGATTTAAGCTAATATATTTTAAAGTTTCAATCGTCAAAGATAAATTCAAATATTTACGTAAAAGTTCACCACAATTTGCTCAGATATGACCTTGCCAGTACAAAAATACAAGGAGCGAGGCTCACGACAGGGGGATATCACTTACCGAACGATCATCCGTTCCAGTGTTAAAACTATATAACTATTAGAATATTTTACTATTTACAAATCCGCCACAATATATTATCCATGTGGTGAAGTAATGCCGATGTGCCATGTACTAAAAGGTACATTTCCGATATCTTTGTCAGAGTGATGTGTGAAATAAACTCATCAGATCAGGCAATGAACTTACTGTTGTATGATCTGGTAGTGCTGGATAAAAATATATTAGGTGAAAAGCTTTAGGCCACTCTGTTGGCTAGTAGCGAAACGTTATACTGAATTGGGAACAGGAGGTTGTAAACAATACTACATATGTTCCATGCATGCCCGCTGTGGCCTTAATGTTGAAACTGTCTTGAAAGATACTTCCTGATAATACATGCCGGGAAACGATCAGGCAAAAGACAAGGATATTCTAAATATGTTGAACTAATATGTTTTTGTTCAAATATGGGTTTGAGGGTTCGACAACCATCTCGATTTGTCTAGTCGGCGATTTAGGGCACGTGCATCCCTGCAGTGCGATGTATTTTGGAACAAACATACCACATGTATACCGTTACAAAAGCAAATGCAATCCGAACAAGCTGAAAACTGAGTTTACGTTAGTTCAGTTCAGTTCAGTTTAATCACGCGTTTTCACATGGTGGCACATGAGTCCTCATGTGATAAACACTGATCAACCCTACAGTATACAGTATAGGCCTTAAATCGAAGACAGTATGTTTTGCATATCTTGACAAACCTACATAGTGGTACAATGTAAGTTTTTCTGTGTTTTGGAAAAATAACACGGAAATTTCAACAGCTGAAGTTTTGAGGATATAAACATTTTTCTGTGGCTTGACAGAGCACTACAAGAAAAAGTAAAACGCAGTTCGTCGTCTCTTCATCTAGAGCGGTCTAATTATTTTCATTACCTACCTCTATATGTAGCCTATGATTGCTAGTTCTAAATCTTTTCAAAGTAATTATTGAGTGCTTTGGCGTAGGATCATAAGATTTTCGCCTTGTTCAAAATTCGGTTTCCTTCTCATTTGTATCTCATAATTGGTCTTTCATATAACCAGATAACACGACAACCGTAGCTACAACTTTGGAACTCGCCGTCTGCAGGTGATATAAATATGAATCTGACAGCACGAGCAACACAGGGAATATAATTCATGTAAGAGGACAATAGCCAGAGCACATCATCTACAAGCTCTAGAGTTATCCGATAAGTCAGACGATCTACAAGCGAACCCGCTAACACGGTCACCGCAGCTGCAAGTTATGGAGATATCCGTTAGGCCGGACAGTCAACTAGCGATTTCGATAACACGAGCACCATAACCACAAGTTATGAAGTTAGCAGTTAGACCAGATGATCTACAAGCGAACCCGATAACACGAGTACCACAGCTACCAGTTATAGAGTTAGCGGTTAAGACAGACGATCTACAAGCAAACCGGATAACACGAGCACCACAGCAAAAGCTATATTGTTGGCTTTAGAAGGTATTGATTCCACTAAAAGGAAAAAAATGTCATATTCTCAGATTCACTGTCATGCCTCCAAGCGATTAAAAGTGGAACTTCGACTCATCCCACTATCTCCAGTATTCTATAACTGCACGACTGTAGATTTGATCAACAGATTGATATTGTGTTCTGTTGGTTGCCTAATCACGTTCGCATCAAAGGTAATACTGAGGCTGATAGGATGGCTAAGGCAGTCCTAGATGATGAGATTGATCCTGTTGGAATCCCATATGGCGAGTTCTAATGTGAGACGGCTGTTTCAATTTTTATGGGATGCTGTGAATAATAACAAACTTCATGAGTTAAAAAAAACTGTAGGCTATACTCATCTGAACAGCCAGAAACGTTTCGATCAAACCATAATCAGGCGATGTAGAATCGGCCATTTACTAAACAAGAGCCCAAGGGGCTTCAATATACGCCCATATATCTGGAATTACACTGGTCCGAATTTCAAGGTTGTTTAATGGCCTTGATTTCAATTGGTAGCTAGCAATCCAGAAAACGGTCTACGACTTTGTGCTTCTGAGAATATAACATATTTCACATCTTATATTGAATGATAAACTAAAATGGTCTTAACTCTTGGTAACTAGGTGACCTTGAAACAAGAGCCGAGAGCTCACATATCCCACACTGCAATGGACAATAGTCAAACACAAGAAAATAGTAGTTTCCCTTTAAATGAATTCCTTTCAGACGAGAAAATTGTTCACGAAGGAAGAAAAATGTGAAGAAAGTGATGAAGTAAACCTTTGTTCTTGAGTTAACAAACAGGTATAAGTTCATACAGGATCCCTCTCCTCGTTAAATTAGTAAATGTACGGTTTTTATTTCACAACAGTTTAACTGAATGTAGCTGTTTCTTACATGTATCAAACATAGGAGACAACTCCACAGGACAAATGCCATATACATGTAGGGAGACAACTCTGAATATTTCAACCTAACGCATATAGTTAGCTAAACTTGATTCAGTTTTGCGGGACTGTGACCTTGACCGTTGACAAATTGATCTCAAAATGAATATGGCTCCTCTTTGCCATGCGAGTAAGGTATACCCAAAGTTTGGTACCAATCCATACCTTGAAACCAGAGATATCGCATGGACAACAAATGTTAATGAATGACTGGACAGAACGCAATATTGCATTACATGACATCCTCTTCGACAGGCATATGAAAATGTTTCTTTTAATGAAACTAGATGGACATGGACAACAAATGTTAATGGATGAATGGACAGAACATAATCATTCATCGCATTACACGACCTCGTCCTCGACAGGCATATGAAAATGTGACGTTTAATGATTTCTTGATTTTGGAGTCACAGTGACCTTGACCTTTGACCCACATTTTGGTATGTAACACATCGTGTCCCTTAATGTATCCACTGCCAAAAAGTTATTATGTCTCCCCCAACTATGTTGGGGGGAGACATCTAGTGTTTGTGCTGTCTGTCTGTCTGGATGGATGTCTGTCTGGATGGATGGATGTCTGTCCGTCCCCTTGGCTTGTCTGCAAGATATCTTGAGAACTACTGGATGGAATTTCACCAAACTTGGATGGAAGCTTCATTGGGATAGCCCCCTCATTTGATTAGGTTTTGGTGTGTGTGCGTGCATTCATCCGTGTCCGGTGTCCGTCCATCTACTTGTACATGTATATACAGGCCTTGTCTGCAAGATATCTTGAGAACTACTGAATGGAATTTCACCAAACTTGGATGGAAGCTTCATTGGGATAGCCCCCTCATTTGATTAGGTTTTGGTGTCTGTGCGTGCATTCATCCGTGTCCGGTGTCCGTCCGTCAGTCCATCTACTTGTACATGTATATACAGGCCTTGTCTGCAAGATATCGTGAGAACTACTGGACGGAATTTCACCAAACTTGGATGGAAGCTTCAGTGGGATAGCCCCCTCATTTGATTAGGTTTTGGTATGTGTGGGTGTGCATTCATCCGGGCCCGGTGTCCGTCCGTCCATCCATCTACATGTACATGTATATACAGGCCTTGTCTGCAAGATATCTTGAGAACTACTGGACGGAATTTCATCAAACTTGGATGGAAGCTTCATTGGGACAGCCCCCTCATTTGATTAGGTTTAGATGTGTGTGCGTGCGTTTATCCGTGTGCGATGTCCGTCCGTCCGTCCATCTACTTGTACATGTATATACAGGCCTTGTCTGCAAGATATCTTGAGAACTACTGAATTGAATTTCACCAAACTTGGAAGGAAGCTTCATTGGGATAGCCCCCTCATTTGATCAGGTTATGTTGTATGTGTGCATGCATTCATCCGTGTCCAGTGTCCGTCCTTCCGTTCATCTACTGGTACATGTATATACAGGCCTTGCCTGCAAGATATCTGGAGAACTACATGTACTTGACGGAAGTTACCAAACTTGGATGGAAGCTTTATTGGGATAGCCCTATCATCTGATTAGGTTTTGGTTTGTGTGTGCGTCCGTCCATGTTCGGTGTCCATCCGTCTGTCCATGTACTTGTACATGTATACGTATATACAGGCCCTTTCCGCAAGATATCTGAAGAACTACTAGACAGAATTTCACCAAACTTAGATGGAAGGTTCATTGGGATAGCCCCTTCATTTGATTAGGTTTGGGTGTGTGTGTGCATTTATCCATGTCCATCGTCCGTCCGTCCATCTAATTGTTCATGTTTATAGAGACTTTTTCTGCAAGATATCTGGAGAACTACTCGACGGAATTTCACCAAACTTGGATGGAAGCTTCATTGGGATAGCCCCTCGTCTGATTAGGTTTTGGTGTGTGTGTGCGAGCGTTCGTTCATGTACATCCATCCGTCCATCTACTTGTACATGTATATACAAGCCTTGTCTGCAAGATATCTGGAGAACTACCCCACGGAATTTCGCCAAACTTGGATGGAAGCTTCATTGAAATGGCCTTATGATCTAATTAGGTTTTGGTGTGAGCTAGTGCTTGCGTGGGTCCATGCAAAATGTGCTTATCTGTCTGTCCAATTTTTGTTCACTCCATATCTTGGAAACTAATGAAGGCAGATGCATGAAACTTCTATACAGTATGTACAGCATGTGTACTATAGGTGTGGCTCTTGTATGTTTTGCATCTTTCCTATAATGTGATCAGTTTCGAAATAGTTGATGCTTCACAATTACATGTATTTCACATTGGTTGGACGCTGTAGATGTCGGCAATCCACTCATTGCTATATAAATCCCGAATCCCCACTGGGTTACTGCAACAATGAAAATCGCCTCTTTGTAATTAATATTTTTAGATGCGCAGCTTTGTTTAGGATACTTATTGCTACATTCATTTTATAGCACTTTCCCTTAAATTATGTGGCCACTCAAGGCAAGGTGGGAGGTTGGGGAGACGTATGTTTTTGCTTAAAAAAACAACTAGCATAGGCTTCATGCCGGAGCAGCGACTCAAGGGTCAAAGCGGAACCTCTAGTTTTTAATGATTTCCTGATTTTGGGGTCACAGTGACCTTGACCTAAATTTTGGCACAGGACACAATCTTCCCTCAGTGTATCAATGGACACAAAAAATCATGATTTTTAACAATTTCATAATTTTGGGGGTCACAGTGATCTTGACCTTCGGCCTTGACCTACATTTTGGTACGTGACACATCATGTCCCCCTAATGTATCTACTGACACAAAAAAAAATATTTTTAATAATTTCCTAATTTTGGGGACAGTGACCTTTAGACTTCCTGATTTTTCGGTACCACTGACCTTTGACCGTGACCTACATTTGGTATGCAACACCTCGTTTCTCCCTAGGGCATCCACTCACCAAAAATTAGAACTGTAGATAGAAAACTATCCATGATCAATGATTTCCTGATTTTAGGCAACAGTGACCTTTGACCTCTGACCTCGACCTGAATTTCGGTACGCGACACATCGTCTTCACCTAATGTATCCACTCACAAAAAATTGCAACTGTGGATAGAGAACATTCAGAGATATAGACCGGACACAAACACTTCAGTGATTTCCTGTTTTTCAGGCCAGTGACATTTGACCTCTGACCTCGACCTTCATTTTTGTACGCGACACATCGTCTCCCCGTAGGGTATCCACTCACCAAAAATTGGAACTGTAAATAGAAAAGTCTTCCAGATATAGACCGGATACGGGGGACGGACAGACGGACGGAATCCGCCATCACATAATACGTCCGCCTTTTTGGCGGGCGTATAAAAAGAGCCAGTCCCAAGGTGTGTTCCATGCCATGATGATCTCACGATGAAAATATTCTTATCGAATGCAAGGTTTTAAGATTGTAAGAGACGCTTTTTATCGAGCGACTACTTTGGAAGATGTTTTTAGTCGGGTGAGGGAGGATTGCATCTTGAATTATTTGAAAGAAATCGGGCTGCTACATCAGTTTTAATGAGTGTAGTTAGAATTGTGTTTGATCGTCGCTATATAGCTGAAATATTGCTGAACGCGACATTAAACCTTAATTGTCTCTCTCTCTGTCCACAGCTACCAGTTATAGAGTTAGCTGTTAAGCCAGGCGATCTACAAGCGAACCCGATAACACGAGCAGCACAGCTATAAGCTTTGGGGTTATCAGATGACAATGTATACAGACGAAGTATAGCGCCTTTAAGTTTCACAGAGTTCGTTATTACTTCAAACTTTACTATTCTACATCACCAAGATACATGCATCCGCGAATGAACTTTTGCTCGCTGCGCTATCGTAATGAATGAGTCAATTTGTCCTCATTTCTTTGTGTAAAGACAAGACGTCCCCAAAGTTTTGGGTCAAATTCCATTCTGACCCAAACTGTTTTGGTCTACGTCACGTCTATAACCAAATCCTTCTGACAGATAGAGCTGCGGAACGAAACAAAATGTACACACCACTCAGTTCAGTTTCAGTTATTTATTCGAATTAGTTTCGAACTATTACAATTCGAAATTCAAATATCCAGTAATTTGGTGGAAGTCGGTCACCAGGCCATGTATCCACCGTCTACGATTAAATTACTTCCGTGTACCATGGAAGCTTTATCACTTAGTAGGAACAAGATGGCGTTGACGACATCTTCTGTCTCTGCAAAATATAAGCAATCGTCACAAGTTCGGACTAATTCAGGCTTACGATATATATACACATTATTTTGTACCACTTATATAAGTTTTGGCTAATTCCTGTTTATTTATATTAAAGGCAAGATGCATTTGTTAGACTCATTCAGTAAGCCTTTTTCGCACGGAGTCTAGTTTTACGTCTGATACATTTTAGTTCGATGTCGAGCCACATTTACTTTCATTTTTGGGATATAATTTTGATTCCGTTTGTATGGAGAAATAACCAGAACTGGCTCTATAGGAAACCAAACTTGTCAGAGAGTAGACCCGTCTCTTATCACGAACCGAAACCTCTGAGAGTGTAGACCCGTCTTTTAACATAAAAAAAAGTTCTCAAAAAGTAGGCTCGTTTCTTAACCGTACTTCGCCTGGAACGACAAAAAATGGAGAGCTGAAACTCTGCGACTTTATAGTTTATCATATTGGGGTCATTTTGAGCCTATTTGCATAACTCCCCGAGCTGAGAATTATGGGTAAATTCGTGGGTACAAGAAAAGTTATGTTTTGTCATATTTTTCTTCAAAATTTCTGCTTTTCCGCGATGAAAGGTGGGTAAAAACTTTTCACATCACATTATTATTTGCTAATTTATTATGCAGTTGTTGCGTAGGAAATTGCATAAATAAACAATTTGGAAAATCAGACGGAAAAATTTACAAAAATGCCGTTTTTGGAAATGTCATCAAAGCGGCCATATTAGGATTTTTACATTTTCTGGTAGAGCTTGACCCAAGAATATAGTGGGAATTTCACCGCCCCCCCCCCTCCAGCTTAATGGGTAAGAAAAATACTTAGGCCATTTCACCCCCACCCTCGGGCCTGGACAGGTCCCAAAAAGCCTAGGCCAGATAGGGTCAACACAAATCAGGACTCCTCAGATTGTAGGCCCCTCTCTTATCATGAACCAAAACTTCTAAGATTCTAGGCCGGTCTCTTACCACAAAATCTTCCAACTGAATATTTGGGCAGATACGCATCAGAGAAACCCGGAGTGTCTGTAAGCAGCATTGCCCTTGGTGACTTCGTAATTGCTGGTTGAACACCCGCAATACGGATCTGAAAAGTTTAGTGAATTTATTTTATATATTTCATGGATATAAATATTTGACGACTTTGTATTGTAATTGTGTATTTATAGTATTCGCAATGAACATTGTAATGTAGATAATAACAGTACGAGCTGTGAGTGGGCGTGATTTCAAAGCATTAGTCCTAAAAGTGTCCACGCAAAAGTGAATGAATGTAAGAAGAATTAGAACCAATCTGATATTGCCCGTGAATAAAGCTTGATTAATTTCGGAAAATGGCAATATATTTCATGTGGTCCAGCAAGATTTGATACCGGTCGTGTAGTTAAAAAAGGTAGCCAGAAACTATTGTCTGAGTCTTTGTGCCGCCGAAAAAGCCCAAGACTAAACATATTGATGTCCGTAGACTTGGCTATTGTATGAATTGTCTCTCGATTCTTGTATGAAGTATGAACCAAAAAAAACATGGCGACCAGGAATATGTTGCTGGTATTGTAGTGATTTTGTCGTCAGCCTGGAAAAAGTTTAAATATCTTGAAATTAAAAGATCATAGTTAGCTGTATGAAGGCTGTTTATTTGTGAAGGGAAGCATGTGGTGGAATTTCATTTCTCACTATGCTACACAAATCACCTTACTATTTGAATGCTTATTTTGACAAATTTAAGCTAAAAATATGTCCGATGTCGCTAGCTAGTTATTATGCTATGGGATGGAGTATAGGGAGAAATGAAATTAGACTACACAGAACTGTGCAAGCGAGGCGACGGCCGGGTGACGCACCATTTCGAACTTCGGTTGAGGCCGGCATGGGCAAAATCCAATAGTAAAATGTTATCTCCAGTATGAGCAAACAACTTTGTTCTAAAAGATAACCCCTTACGAAATCTCTGAAACTTCCGCAAAAGATAATCCACACGGAGAAAAATACTATATGTTTGATTCGAAACGCCAAAGCTGGCGAAACAATCAGTCAATAATTCAGCGTCGTTATCTGGGGAGTGAACACATTGAATATCCCTCCATAGATATGCTCTATCCCATTCCTGAATAATAATTAAGTTAGGAGAAGCTAGGTTGCCACTGTAACGTAATTGGTTTGGAACTACTGATTGCTACAAAACTATGGAGTGCCCACAATGTTATACATGACGCAATGTCTGGAGTGTCATGATCAGAGCTCGACTGTAATGGCGCAAGAGAGAATGCACACGATTCAAGTTCGTCAGTTTACTTTCATCGTTATAGTTGTTTCTTTCTATGACGCAACTAAATAGGTAACGAGGCATGATGTCATAATCCCGCCGATATTCCGTTGCATGCAAAACTCGATTTGCGAGGAAATTTGCCTTCAAGCTGGAGAAATTTAAGCGGATGTGGAGCAAATATGAAGTCACGTCTAGACTTTGTGATAAAATGCAGAACTGCTACTCTGTTATCCTGTGTACGTCCTGATACACTGGATATTCTTGATGGTCTGTCTTTTTATAATGACGATGACAGGAAGAAGATTGATATTGTGTTACAGAAACTAGAATCATTTTGCAGTGGAGTAACTAACGAAACGTATGAAAGATACTGTTTCATCCGTCGTGATCAGGAAACTGCTGAATCTTTAGACATGTATCTGGCCAGTTTTCGAACAGTGGCAAAAAACATGCATCTCTGATTTGGGATCGAATTCTAGCAGTGAGAACACTACACGTAAGCGGTTACTGAAGGATGCCAAGCTTACACTGAAGTCGTATATCGATATGCGTCGAGCACATGAGAGTGCCTCTTAAAGACTGAAATCTATTACTGTTTATGAGGAAGTTCAGACTATCGCTAAGAAAACGACGTCTAGACAGAAGTCTAAATCCACTGATTGGAGTGCAAGTAGATCAACGCATAGCGATAAAGCCGAGTGCAAGTTCTGTGGCCAGAAACATCTTTTTCGAAAGGAGAAGTGCCCGGCTAGGGGTGAAAAGTGTACAGCGTGCGAGGAACTGAATCATTTTGCTGCAAAATATCCCGGAAAATCTGGAAAGCAAAACGTGCATGATGTCGATGCTGAGTAGGATTCCGAGAGTTCCGAACCTGAGGAATTTGTGATGTCTGTAGGGACGAAGAAAAACGTCTCTATCGTTGAGGAATCTCATTTTCCCAAACACTGTTTGCCAAATTCTCTTGAAGGAAACCAATTTACCTTTCCAGCTAGATTGTGGAGCCTCTGTGAATGTGCTGTCGGAGTCCATGTATGGACAGATCTATGGTGATCCAAATCTGCAGTATTTGGGTAATATTGCTACCACGCTTGGAAGTGAAACAAAGCCTCTCTGAAAAATTCCAAGAACGGGCGGAAATAGTATTGATTGTCAGTGGTAAGTGCAAGCCACACTTAGGTGCCAGAGCCGTTCAGCAGAAGAATCTGCTAACTGTGAATGCTGAAAAAATTATGTCGGTACATTCTTTTACCAAGCGATCTCTGCCAAGTGACAATGAAAACCATAGCAACCTTGTATAACCCAGCTGGAAGCCGCAACACTGCGTGGCGATGTCTTTGAAGGCAAAGGCAAACTTGAACGATTGCTTCACTTGGAGCTTGACAACACTGTAACTCCTGTCAAGCTCCCTTGCCAAAAGGTGCCGGTCTCGATACTGCCCAAACTGAAAATGGAACTTGAGAAAATGACAAAAATGGGTATTCTAGAGCCTGTAGCGATTCCTACTGATTGGATATCTGCTATGGCAGTGGTTATGAAACCGGGTGGAATGGTACTTCTGTGCATTGACCCAAGGCCATTAAATCGTCCGCTGAAGCGAGACCACTAACCGACTATTGATGAGGTTTTGCCTGAGCTCTCCAGGGAAAAAATTGTCACTGTCGCAGATGCAAAGAATGGGCCTTGGTATGTCCAGTTGGATGAACAAAGCAGTTATTTTACGATTTTTGAGACCCCGTGGGGGAGATATAGCTGGCACGTTTTGCCTTTTGATTTGTCCCCTATCCCGGAAGAGTTTCAGCGGAGACTCAGTGAAACCATCGAAGGCCTGGAAGGAGTTCGTGCAGTACACGATCATGTGCTCATTTACGGAGTTGGCGAAACTGAAGCGGAGGATAGGAATAGGATAGGAATTTAATCGCGTTCTTTGAGCGATGCCGGGAGAAACGAATCAAGTTGAACAAACCAAATGTAAGGTTCAAACGACGTACAGTTTCGTATCTGGGACATGTGCTATCCAATGCTGGAGTGAAGATCGACACGTCGAGGCAATCCAGAAGGTGCCGCACGCTGCTGATAAACAAGGAGTTCAACCCATACTATAGCTAGGAGTCATGAATTTTGTTCAGAAATTTGCACCGGAACTCTCGGAGACAACAACTGCTCTCAGACAACTATGGGAATCAGAAAATGAGTTTGTATGGAATCCACAATTCCAAGGTAAATGCCTTGAATAGGTAAACAGATCCTGTCTGAACCTCCTGCGCTGAGGTACTTTGATGCTAAAATTGAAACTGTTCTTCAGCGTGATCCCTCAATAAATGGACTTGGTGCCTGTCTCATGCAAGAAAGTAAACCGGTCGCGTATGCTTCTCGTTCCCTGTCAACGACCGAGAGAGACTGCGCAAATAGAGGAACTACTCGCGGTAGTTTTTGGCATGGAACGATTTGAACAGTAGCTCTACGGTAGTAAAGTGAAAGTGGAGTCTAATCACAAATCATCCACCTACGCAAAAGCCTTCACAGGGCACCCACACGAATGCAATGCATGATGCCTCGCTTGCAAATGTTTGAGTTTGAGGTGGGTTACAAACGGGGAACACAGATGTTTTTAGCAGATACGTTAAGTCGCGCCCACTTGCCACATGCGGTGGAAGTGAAGGGTGGCAATGACCATGTGATGATGATCGACACTCAATGTCCAAAAAATTCAGAGAGCTACTGAGTCTGACGAAGACATGATGCAACTGAAATGCATCACTCAACAAGGATGGCCCGATCGGAAAGACAATGTGCCATATAATCTTCGGGACTACTTCCCATTGCGTGACGAACTTTCCATACAAAATGGAGTAGACCGCAAAGGCGAACGATTGACTGTACCGCGGAAAATCCGTCCTGAGATCTTGGAAGTCTTGGAATACATTCCAGCCATAGTGGTATACAAGGCTGAATCCGCAGAGCGCGGGAACTTGTGTACTGACCCAATATGATAACTGAACTGGCTGCCTACATTGGCAAGTATGAAACTTGCAACATGTTTCAACAGGATCAAGAAAAGAACCGCTGATTTGCCACGAAATACCGAGTCAGCCTTGCGAGAAAGTCATGTTTGACATGAGACATGTTTGAGTTTGATCGGAAGGATTATCTGATCAATGTGGCTTATTACTCAGACTATTTCGAAATCGACCGGCTACACAACAAACGATCCGGTGAAGTGTTCAAACGTCTGAAAGCACAGTGCGCAAGACATGGCATTTTTGATCAGCTGATCTCACATAATGGTGCCCCATATAACTCCGATGAGTTTGCTCGATTCGCGGAAAAGTACAAGTTTGAACGTGTTACCTCGTCCCCGCGAGGAAGGTAGAAAATGCAGTTAAGACTGCAAAACGGATCAGGGGGACGTCTATTTCTAACAGACCCGTATCTCGCTCTGTTAGATTGGCGAAATGTACGAAGTGATGGAATAGTGAACTCTCCTGTATAGAGACTGGTCGATACTTCATGTAGGAACTATTGTCTGGGTCTTTGTGTCGTTGAAAAGACACATTGTATGCATTGTCTCGTGATTCTTACATAAAGCATGAACCTAAAGACTATTTTGACGAAGAACAAAACACTTCTCGAAGCGGTTGCTGAAAGCGAAAACTACAGAAAATGTGACTGAGAGACTCCAACTGCGTAAAACAAAACAGGCACATTTCTGTAACAGATCTGTGCGCGACTTCCCGATCTGAAAAGGGAAGATGTGGTGAGAATTTAACCGTATACTAGAGATAAGCACTGGCAGAAAGCTACGGTTGACGAGCAGGTTGATATACGTTCATACATGTACCAGATTCGCACGGCAGATGGACATAACTTTAGAAAAAACAGAAGGCATATCCGAATGTCTAAGGAGCCACGTCCGGAACAGCATGAGGAAGTTTACATTGCAGAATGTGAAAGTGGTGCAGATACTTGTGTGACAAATTCAGGTGTATATCCAAGTGAGATTACCCACTCAACAGCTGCACTAATGTTAGAACCTTCAGCGGGAGACTGGTTAAGAAACCAGCACGCTACCAAGACTTCTTTATTTAGTACCTCAAATCGCCTAGAGACTCTAAAGTGATATTGCCTGACTCTGGACTATTCGATCAGATAATGTTTCTTTCAGTTCTTAGTGTTTTTGGGGCTGAGTTTCATTTCTCTATTGTTATGAGGAATTCTAAGTAGCGATCAAATCACTACAACAAGACTGGAAGGTTAAGTATAAAGAAAGTTTATAAGTTCTCTGAGAAAGCTTATTGAACAGTAATGTTTAACTGTGAAGCAAGTACGAACTTTTCAAATCACATGGACTTTGAACTAACTGAACTCTGAATGCAAATCCATATTTGAGGAATTTTTTATTCTCTTAAGAAGGCGGATGTAACTTAATTGGCTAAAAACTACTGAATGCTACAAGACTATGGAGTGCCCCCAGTGTTACACATGTCACGTGATCAGGGCTCGACCGTAATGGCGCAATATAGAATACACACGATTCAAGATCCGTTTACTTTCATCGTTATAATTGTTTCTTCTTAGGACGCAACTAAATAGATAACGAGACAACCGCTTTCAAACAAGATAGATGTGCGTCAGCTGCTGCAGAGTCTTGATATAACTACAGCAAATACTCTTTATCGAGATTAATTACTAACAAACGTATTTAGATTTGGAACCGTTCAATCGATGTTCTAAAAGCGTTCCTGAGAACATCCGCAATTGAACGAGTGAGTGAGTCAGATCTGTCGGTCATATTAAGTTGTTTCACGGCTTTAAGAAGCACACTATTCACATAATATGTGTAGCTCACCTTATGTTTCCCACGCTCCACGGATAACGTTTTGGTTAGCATATCTAGGGCTGCTTTCGTAGCCGAATATACAGATTTTCCCGGCATGGCACGTTCAGATACTATACTTGATACATTGACAATAACACCATGTTTGCCACTGTCTACCATGGCCTTTGCCACAATCTGTGGAAAGAATTTACCGTTAGGATGTATAAGCTGACAAGCTGGGGAGTCTCCCACTGAGACGGTAATCCGAGTGACCATATTCTCTAAACAGGTAGCGTCTCACGGTCGACACTTGTTGTAAGCATCGTTGCTCAAGCCTTTGTGTATATGAAAAGCCGGTGTTGTCTCCAGATGTATCTTTTGTATGCATTGTCTCGTCCTTGCATGAAATATACAACTGTCTTACACACAGCCACAAAGAAATCGGGTGACGGAAAATGTTCGGCAGGTCCACAACAACATGGTCGAGGTACTTATTATTCAGGGGTGAAATCTCTAAAGAAAAGTTACATCATAAATGGGTACAATGATTAGGTTTGAAATTGAAATTGTATAACATTCAAGTTTAAAATGCAAGTATAAATTCGATAACAGATTTCAACAGTTGCAAAATTGTTCGAATATGTGAAGTTTAATGGCCTAAGGGTAATACGTTGATGCCGCTTATACTCGACTGACGAGTGCACTCTAGAGGCGGAGTCGATCAATCAGGCGGCTCTAAATGGAAGTTTATATTCATTTAAGGATGTAGCTTGCATATATTCAATTCATTCAAAACATATTGTCCCAGGGACATTTGAACCTCTGTGGCGAACAGAAACATATAATGTGGAAGTGAACCTGATTTTGGAGGCCAAGCACAAGACAGCACTGTCTATCTAGCTGGATACATGTACGTCGCGTTGGGCGAAAGAAGTGCTGTCAACATGACATGAAGGTTTACACAATACGATTTAACCAATCGACGTCACCATTTCCAATTCCTTTTTGTTATTTCACACCTTAATGCCCCAGTTCACCAATCAGTATCCAGAACTTGTACTTCCGGTTCATCTAGTGCCCATAATTGGATGGGTGACCGAGTGGTGTACTGACTGGACTGATCAGTGTCCATGATAATAGGAACCGTGGGCATTCTCGTGTCTTGGCACATGAAGGCACCATCGTAATATGACTGAAAAATGTTGAAAACGACGTTAAATCCTACTCTCTCACTCGCTATTGTCTACATGTCGCCCATTCGATTTCGATCGGTTTGCAAACCGGTGTGTAATGGAGATGCCGTTGCAATTCGTAACTGTCCCTTATTAATAAAACTAGCAAAAGGTGGTTCCGTATGAAACGATATATCAAAGATAGTTCCACACGGAACCAGGTTGGTTTCGTTGAGAAGAGTCGTCGTTCTCCCGCATGGCTGTGTAGTAGCCGACGAACCAATATTTTGAGAGTTGAATCGAAATGAAAATAATGAATTATACACCTTACCCAAACATCCTATAGGATTTCGAAATCCTATAGGATTGCTTGAAATCCTCTAGAGTAGAATATTGACAATGTATATGATAGGTTCTTTTAACATTCAATATCAGTCAGAATTCCATTCTTAACGAATAGAAAGATAAGAGTTGTGAAATTTAAAACGATAGAAATATTAGTTTAGGTTTAACTTGTATCGAACTGGCACTAGAAGCGTTATCAGAAACAATTACAATCAGAGTGTGAATGACATACAATCTGACCCAGCGGCAGTTACCGTAACAACGATATTTGAACAGTTGTGTAATTTGGATCTGCGAACCCTTACCTGTGTTATGTTGAATATGGCTTTTATGTTGACATCAAATATTCTGCAAAATAAAATAAATATACCTATCTGTGCTCTGTTACGTGGATTTACCAGTATTTATTATCCGCATCGTTTCATTTTGTCTGTCATTATAGCGATTGACCGGGACTTTTGTTGACAATTTGCGGCCGCTGATGCAAATTTTACGGTCGCAAACAACATTTTTAGCTGTTCAATAGGATGTACAAATTAAATCAGATGGCATTAGAATGCAGCATTGCTTGCCTCTAGACTTACAGTCGGTCGCAAAACTACACGGATTTTGATCATATTTTACACAACTTCAAACACCAATTTTGAAGAAATTTGGTATCATAGTTCGTGAAAAATAAAAACCGCCACATATTTAGTAAATTGTATACTTCCCTGCTGCAACTCTTCAATATTTTGTATCGGCTCTATTATCAGCTTTTTGGGACCTGTACAGGCAGGGGAAAGGGGGGGGGGGGCATATGACCAAAATGTCTGGAAGGGAATGGATTTCAGTCCAACCCCCGTGGTGCAGGTCTGTTTAGGAGAATCATCGTACCGTCCGGATCCTCCCGGACCGATGGAGACTATGGACGTGGGCTACCCTATGGAGCTGACATACACGCTCCTACCGAGGGCATGTACTGTTCAATATCTCTCAGTCTCTTCGAGAATTATACTAATAACTTCAATGTCGTAATCATCTATGAATAGCGTGAAAAATATCTAATTCTAATGGATAAATGAACACAATATGTCCCTGTTTTATATTGTACTTTCGCTTGTACATGTTTGACAGCAAATGTTTCAATTTATTTATTTGATTTCATTTTATTTGAAAAGTTTATGAGTCAGGATGGTGTAATACTCACTCATCAAGCCGTTCTTTAGTGAACTCGAGGAACGGGGTGAATTCCCAAGCGATCGCAGCATTGTTCACCAGGAAATCGACTACACCTAATTCTGAAACAGCTTTTCTGGTCGCATCCCAGTTACCGATGTCCACACATGCTGTTTTCACGCCAGGAATCTATTAAATGAGAATAATGCTTCGGGAATTCATTTTGGAAAACAACTAAATAACAGAATAATAAAAATACAGTTCCAAGATCAGCAACTCATTATTCCATCAATATGTCGCCCTGCAAACAAGCGGATGCTGCAATGTGCCACAAAGGAACTTTCAGCCTCAGTCATGTCCAAAACAAATGAGGATTCTTAAAATGAGGTTGTGACACTCTCTGTGTCCAAGACAGTAGCTGGTACTGATAGAGTCCAACAAAAAGTGTTGTCTATTGCCGTAAAAGGAGATAATTCTCTGCGTTTTCGGCTATACGTTTAGCGGTCTTTTCCCAGTTACAGTTCATGCATGATTCTATTCAAGATTTGCCACCACGAGGGGAGTCAGCGACTTCCAGATCAAATGCTTGAAATATCGTTTTCGCATTAGAGATAGATTTGACCAATACGCGTCAATTAATATAGCTGGGCTCTTCCACATTCACATTTGTTCATAATTCTGTAAGCCCTTCTATTGGGTATAGACCTGTCTCAAGGCATGTGCTCCAATTTCCATTTTAGAATGGACATATTCATAGTTCGATAAATTCCATATTGCACGGTCATATTGATTGGAATATGGAGTGGAAATTTCATACCAACTTTAAGGTATGAGATGGACGACTTCAGCAAAAATATAGACAAACATATGGTAAGCCATTATGGTATATGTTCGTTTATTTTTGATAAGAAATATAGGTTTTTGTTATCCAAATTTTTTGTTTAATATAAAAAAGGGCTGGTAGGGGGTAATGGAAAATTACTGGGTTTCCAAAATAGTGCAACATTGGTTGACTTCATTTTGGTTTGTCGAATATGTCAACAATTCACCCATCATAATACCAAACTCATCAAAGAAGAAGGAACGCAATATTCAACTTAGTCTTGACTTACTTCTTTCTGTAAACTGTCGAGATCGGCCTGTGTCCTACTCAAAGCTATAACACTTGCCCCACATCTGGCTAGTGCCTTCGCTGTGTCTCTGCCAATGCCTGGGAAATGAAAAGATCAGATTCACTTCAAGATACCAGATTGATAAAACGGGAAACAACCACATACATATAGATGAGAAGATATTCACTAGGTGTCCTCGTGCGTTTTTATTTACCCCCGACTTCTACGTGTACAGGGAACGAGTTTATATAACAATTCCTTAAACAAATCGATCTCTAATCAAACGGATATTGTAGCCAGCAGATACATGAGATTCGCGAGATATAACCTTACCTCCACCCTGATGAACCCTTGATGTTGCCACTTGTATTTTCAAACTGACGCCTTTTTGTACGGCCTCCATTAGTCAAAATCCCATACCTCTAGCCCCAGTCATTCGTGAAAGATAGCCAATTATCGATTTTGATTTCGTCACTTCCGGTTGACCTACTCCATTAGCGAAAACACTATCCTTAACCGTCGGGGGAATCACGTCAACCTCGTCACCCTGACGTCACTCTGTAGTGTCATAGAGGTCAAAGGTCATAGGTGGAGATAAATATCTCCCTTGTTAAATAGAAAGCGGTTTACCGGCGGTTTGACGCCCCTTACTACTGTGACGTAACACAAGATCAGGGTGCAAGACCATGATCATGATCTGGGAGAGATCAGGTAGAGAAGATTTCATTTCATTGTCTACAACAAGATGCACAATTGGGAAATACACGTGTTTACCTAACTAGATTTCCTATGTATGTCATGTCTATATCCACATTCTTGAATGTGTTAATGGCACTTATAAAGTATTTAACGTGCGATTCATTGTTGATCGCCTGCTACATTACCCCATATACCTGTTTCATTGTTATAACGTCTATGGTAATCGGTCACAAATTTTTCATTCAAATTATGCCATTCTTCTACTTCATGTCAGTGTTTACAATAATATGCATAATTTGAGAAGTGAAATCTTTATGAATGCATCCACTACAACAGTTGTACATCCGTTAAACTCAAGACAGGCTTCGGTTCCTCGATTATGCCTTTAACATTGAATATTTGGGATAGCTTGCAAAAATTTATACCAACAATCGATTTCATGAATGCCAAACCGAAATAGTGATGATATCATCGTATCCGACGACTCATACCTCAGCTACACTGCCAACAACGGACAAGGAGAAATTCACAACAGATACCGGCAACTGTGTGAGTGTAACCAGATAAATACTCTATATTCAAACTTATCTAGATTTCTTGGTCTAGACTTGAACATCAAAGTGTGGTTGAATTTGATCAGATGTTTAAGATATATAGACGAAGCTATTGAATAATTAGTTTTTTCATATGTGGAAGATAGATCCTCTCCGATCTGTCTCAGACTTCACGCCGCTTTTACAGGTCATAACGCTCCAAAATCTTAAGGCGACGTACCTTATATATTGTTACATGTAGTAACAGTGGTTTTCCAATGAAAGTGTGCATAGTTTAGTAGTTTATGTGGAATACAACTTGTCTATTCTCATTCGATGTGGATGTATATGCCCACGGTAACCTATGGCGGATGTCTCCTCGTTCGATATATTCTTGAATTTATTGAATAATAACGACATTTTTACCTCCATTTAGAAGGTGGATCCCTCTAACACAGCTATCTGTCTTATACTGGAGCATTGACCTTTGCCCGGGTCAACACGAATACATTTTGACATTGAGTTTCGCTGCATGGGACTACTATAGTGGCGTTTTACATGGAGATAGCTACAAAGTTATTTCAAGTGTGACATATTGCCAATGCCACGGAGTAATTTCAGTTATTTTATAGAGTTCAGTTTGTTATACAATCTGCAAAAAGAAAATTTATGATGAGCTAAATTTTAATTTTTCACGAGCTCCAAAGTCGACGGCTAATTAAAATGGGCATACTCAGTCATTTAAATAAATTATAAAATAATGCTTTGAATGAACAAATATCCACTTATCGAGAGTTGATTGCGATTTGTTTCCTAGGCTGTTTGAAACTCCATGGTTACGGAAAACATTACAGACTGAGGTGATAATATTTCCATATTGATAAAAATCTCCCTCGCGTGTGTAGCGCGCTCGATCTAGTCGCTTTGCAACTGCATCGCATTCCCATTTCGCAAGGGATGGCTACGCCATTTCTAGCACAGTGCAATACAACAGGCAACTACTAAATCTATAGAAGAATTCATTACTGATACCTTTGCCTGCTCCGGTTATTAACACTGTCTTGCCGTCAAATCTAATATCCATGTTCAGGTGAAGATCCACAAAAAAAACTTATGTGCAGAAAGAATCCAGAAGACTTGCAGCTGTCTTGACGACAGTACAAGTTGCGCCGTCACTATATAGCCACCTCTTTCTCCTGTAAGGAAGTGTCCTTTATCTCATGCAGACCTATATAGTCGGTTTGTATTAGTTATTCTTACCATCAGTATGCGTTCAGGTTTATTATACCTCCTCAACGCATGACATGACATAAATGAGTGACATTTAACGAGTTCACAAATATCATGTCATGTAAGTTACATTCACTTGTTCGCAGTCTTCCAAGCGAGAAAAAAGAAAACTTTAAATTTTGTGCCTTCACAGCTCAACATTTTGAAACTACTTTTGGCTGAGCTCAAATACAAATAGTCTGTACGAATGGTAGATTTTTTTATGGATACATGTGGCAGCTTTGTGGGTCTATAAAAATATTTGTTCCCATCATATTATCGACAGGCGTCGAATATTTGGAGAATCTGTCTGATCTCAATTCAAACATTCATCACCTTCAAGCTATTTCAGATTAATAAACTGATATTTCGGACATTCGTGAGTCGGTTTTATACTTTTCAAAATGGTGGCCATGATGTGTCGTCTAACATTGGTATATCTCGTTTATTTAGGAATATTTGTCTACCCCAGATCATATCTTTCCCTTGCTTGGGCTCATTCATACCAGAGTCAGTCACGTTCGCCTCAGTATGATCCAAAATGACGGCCATATTAAAGTTGCAATCCGAAACGTGTGTTTTAATTTACTTTTCCATTCCAAGTTACGACATTTTGTCATTCAAGGATTTTGTCACCTTTTCCTACCTTGGTAGTTAGGCAAAACACAACTAGATATTACACTGACTCAATTTTAAAAAAGCTGACACAAACCAACTTGTGTATCAGCAAGGATTTCGTCACCTACAATTACTCAGATTTCATCCTTAGGCTACGGCATACATCAGCGCTGTCTCATCTTGAACCTATTTGCATTATTTTCCCCCTGAAGCATCACGAGAAAATTTAAAATCGCAGCCATAAGGGGTTAACATGAGCTGAAGCTGAAAACACATCAAAGACCTGGTACATACATTACAATTTATTTAATACAGCGATACCTCTCAAATACTTTAAAATCAAATCTTTCTTCACTCGATTAAACAGATCTTCTAAACTAGCTGCTCGGTAACAATCTCTTAAAATGTTTAAATCTATACTGCTGATGTAAATATGTTTATCTGTGAGTTTCTCATGACATGGAATACATATCCGAGCTGGTTCCTTTTCTAATAAATATTCACGAGTTAGCCGTTAGTCACCGAGTCTACAACGTCTGATTGTAGCATGATCAAAACGATTTTCGCTACCTCAGTATTCTCGTAAAGATTAAAAAAACTTTCGAATATAAGCAAAGATATATGATCTGAAATCGTCATACGGGACTCCACCATGATTGACCTCATCATCTCGGCCCGTCTTGCCCTCAGTATTCCCCACGATGTCAATATGACTAGGTAGCCAACAAAACACCATATTAAACTGTTGCTCAACACTACGGTCATATCATATTTGGAATACTGAGGATGGGTGGATCAGTTGTAGATTTATTCTTCATCGCCTGGAGGCATGACAGTGAGTCCGGGAATATGACCTACTTCTCAAATTTGCTGGACCCAATACCTCCCAAGGTCGTCAAAAGAGCTTTGGCCTCAGCAGCTAAAATAGAACTCTTGTCTGGCAATCGATGGTCTCACACGCCACGTTGTCACCATCTTAGGAACCCTCAGTATATATAGCCCGAAATGAGACATACTTTTCCCTCAGTGGACCAAATTCGTGCTGATACTCAAGTTAGTTTGCGTCAGCTTTAGAATAGGTTAACCAGAAGACTATACTGTGAAGCCATGTGACTCTGTCAGTATGTCGGCACCTCTTCCCACTTCCCTTGTATGTGTTGTAATTTTAAAATTGTATCAGTGTAATATCTAGATGTCGTTTACCTTACCAATGTGGGAATGGTAAAAGTTTACTAGGTAAAATCTCATCAAGACTAATACCGACTGCAGCAATGTGTGGTTTTATATGTATCCGAAGAGGTGAAATAAAAGTCGGTTTCTTTGAATATAAATTTAAATGATGAGGCTTAAAAACAGAGTTATATGCGGGATTTGAATAATTTGACTTCAGTTTTGTGACATTGCAGTGACAGCGTGACTTTTCGGAGTTTCTAAGTTCATGTGTCTCGACATACAAACTGGCGTCGTGATGACGTCACTGATAATATAATGCATACTCTCTGCCGTTCCTGATAGTTGATCAACCAAATGAACGAAAGAGCAATGAATATATTATTTGATCGCTTTATGTGTTGGAACCTGGTTATTTAAAGTGGCAGTTGAGGTTGACCAGACAATATTTTCAATTTTGACCTTTAAAGTAGTGCAGATGACCTGTGATATCATGTAAGCATAACTCACATTTTCTAATTTTGTGACGTCATAGCTCAACTTATTGTAACTACATTGAGCTGATTAAATACTAGTTTGTACAAAGGGCAGATTCATCATGGTTAAATTCAATATGGTGATCATGCGGAGCTACATACAGTTTTCCCGCTAAATTATCAAGAGACGTCAAATTTGCAGCATTTATCTTACCGCAGTTCACACTTTTGTCGTTTTCAGGCTATTCCGTGTTAATACTTTAGTATTTTGGAATACCTGGAGTCAATTTTGTACTTTTCTGAGAGAAGCACCTTGGGCAAATTCAAAATGGCAGCCATCATGTAAAATCGGAATGTAGTATATCTCTGTCCAATAGGAATATTTTATACTCTAGATCATTTATTTCACAAGATTAGGCTCATTCATACAATGTACCAGAGTCAGTAGTAGTCAGCGGGTATATGCTACCTAACAAGAAAGAAATTATGACAAAATAATGACGTCAGAAGGTCGAGGTCAGGGGTTAGGGGTGATAGGTCGCAGGTCTGAAGGTTGGGTCGATACTTCATGTAAGCGATCATGAGAAATCTCTGGGACCGTTCATTTCTACAGCAGTGGATTGAAGACGGCACTTTGGGTACTTTGTCACAGCAGTAGATTGAAGTATCATCAGCGGTGAAATGAAGACGGTAGTTTCAATATTATACTTTTGCTCAGTGGTAGATACGGCACTATGGAGTAATATGATTATTTAGCGACAGATTGAGACAGCGGTTTGATAGCTTTCTCCTTTTCCTCAGCGGTGGAATGGAGACGGTGGTTTGAATCGTCTCCCATGCTTTGAAGCACTTTTCCATCAGCGGTGGAATGAAGACGGTAGTTTGAATATTATGCTTTTGCTCAGCGGTAGATACGGCACTTTGGATAGTATTATTATTTAGCGACAGATTGAGACAGCCTTGTCCTTTTCCTCAGCGGTGGAATGATGATGGTGGTTTGAATCGTCTCCCTTGCTTTGAAGCAGTTTTTCCTCTGCGGTGGAATGAAGACAGTAGTTTGAATATTATACTTTTGCTCAGCGGTAGATACGGCACTTTGGATAGTGTTATTATTTGGCGGCAGATTGAGACGGCGGTTTGATAGCCTCCTTCTTTTTCTCAGCAGTGGAAATTGGAATAGAGACAGTGGTTTGAATCGGCTCCCTTGCTTTGAAGCACTTTTCCATCAGCGGTGGAATGAAGACGGTAGTTTGAATATTATACTTTTGCTCAGCGGTAGATACGGCACTTTGGATAGTATTATTTAGCGACAGATTGAGACGGCGGTTTGATAGTCTTTTCCTTTTCCTCAGCGGTGGAATGGAGACGGTGGTTTGAATCGTCTCCCTTGCTTTGAAGCAGTTTTTCCTCTGTGGTGGAATGAAGACGGTAGTTTGAATATTATACTTTTGCTCAGCGGTAGATACGGCACTTTGGATGGTATTATTAGTTAGCGGCAGATTGAGACGGCGGTTTGATAGCCTTCTCCTTTTCCTCAGCGGTGGAATGGAGACGGTGGTTTGAATCGTCTCCCTTGCTTTGAAGCAGTTTTTCCTCAGCGGTGGAATGAAGACGGTAGTTTGAATATTATACTTTTGCTCAGCGGTAGATACGGCACTTTGGATAGTATTATTATTTAGCGACAGATTGAGACAGCCTTGTCCTTTTCCTCAGCGGTGGAATGATGATGGTGGTTTGAATCGTCTCCCTTTCTTTGAAGCAGTTTTTCCTCTGCGGTGGAATGAAGACGGTAGTTTGAATATTATACTTTTGCTCAGCGGTAGATACGGCACTTTGGATAGTGTTATTATTTGGCGGCAGATTGAGACGGCGGTTTGATAGCCTCCTTTTTCTCAGCAGTGGAAATTGGAATAGAGACAGTGGTTTGAATCGGCTCCCTTGCTTTGAAGCACTTTTCCATCAGCGGTGGAATGAAGACGGTAGTTTGAATATTATACTTTTGCTCAGCGGTAGATACGGCACTTTGGATAGTATTATTATTTGGCGGCAGATTGAGACGGCGGTTTGATAGCCTCCTTCTTTTTCTCAGCAGTGGAAATTGGAATAGAGACAGTGGTTTGAATCGGCTCCCTTGCTTTGAAGCACTTTTCCATCGAGTGTCAAAGTCGAGTGTCAAAGCGGGTTTAGGACTTAGGGTTAGGTAACTTTCATAACTATCAAGTTCAGGTTCGTTTCAGCTATGAAACAATTTATTTCTCCACCAAAGTCTGTAGTTTGTCAAATCGGGGTTATGGAGGAATGTACATGAATTCCAGTGTCAAAGCGGTGTTAGGGACAAATGTACATGAAGTTGAGTGTCAACACGGTGTTAGGGAGGAACGTACCTGAAGTAGAGCGTCAAAGCAGGGTTGGGAAGGGTTGTATGTGAAGACGAGTGTCAAAGCGGTGTTAGGGAGGAATGTACGTGTAACCGAGTGTCAAAGCGGTGTTAGGGAGGACTGAACCTGAAGTCGAGTGTCAAAGCGCGTTTATTACTTAGGGTTAGGTAACTTTCATGTTCAGGTTCGTTTCAGCTATAAAAAATGATTTCTCCACCAAAGACTACCTGTAGTTGTTTCTCTAATCGGGATTAGGGAGGAATGTATGTGAAGTTGAGTGTCAAAGCGGTGTTAGGGAGGACTGTATGTCAAGTTGACTGTCAAAGTGGTGCTAGGGAGGAATGTACGTGAAGTTGAGTGTCAAAGCGGTGTTGGGAAGGAATGTTTGTGAAGTCGAGTGTCAAAGCGGTGTTAGGGACGAATGTACGTGACGTTGAGTGTCAAAGCGGTGTTAGGGAGGAATGTACATGAAGTCGAGTGTCAAAGCAGTGTTAGGGAGGACTGTACGTGTAGCCGAGTGTCAAAACGGTGTTAGGGAGCAATGTACGTGAAGTCGGGTGTCAAAACGGTGTTAGGGAGGAACGTACCTGAAGTAGAGTGTCAAAGCAGGGTTGGGAAGGGTTGTATGTGAAGACGAGTGTCAAAGCGGTGTTAGGGAGGAATGTACGTGTAACCGAGTGTCAAAGCGGTGTTAGGGAGGACTGAACCTGAAGTCGAGTGTCAAAGCGGGTTTATTACTTAGGGTTAGGTAACTTTCATGTTCAGGTTCGTTTCAGCTATAAAAAATTATTTCTCCACCAAAGACTACCTGTAGTTGTTTCTCTAATCGGGATTAGGGAGGAATGTACGTGAAGTTGAGTGTCAAAGCGGTGTTAGGGAGGACTGTATGTCAAGTTGACTGTCAAAGTGGTGCTAGGGATGAATGTACGTGAAGTTGAGTGTCAAAGCGGTGTTGGGAAGAAATGTTTGTGAAGTCGAGTGTCAAAGCGATGTTAGGGACGAATGTACGTGAAGTTGAGTGTCAAAGCGGTGTTAGGGAGGAATGTATGTCAAGTTGACTATCAAAGTGGTGTTAGGGATGAATGTACGTGAAGTTGAGTGTCAAAGCGGTGTTAGGAAGGAATGTATGTGAAGTCGAGTGTCAAAACGGTGTTAGAAAGGAATGTACGTGCAGTCGAGTGACAAAGCAGGGCTAGTGAGAAATGTTCTCAAAGTCGAGTGTCAAAGCGGTGTGAGGGAGGAATGTATGTGAAATCGAGTGTCAAAACAGTTAAGGAGGGGTGTACGTGAAGTCAAGTGTCAAAACTGTGTTACGGAGGAATGTACGTGAAGTCGAGTGTCAAAGTATAATATCCAAAGTGCCGTCTTCAATCCACCGCTGTAGAAAAGTATGGCCTACAAAGTACCGTCTCCAGTCTACCGCTGTGGAAAAGTAAAATATCCAAAGTGCCGTCATCGCAGTAGAAACGTATAGTTTCCTAATTACAAGCGTCTGGTCCGTCATTCATAATTCGGCCGTCGTCCATTAGAGAATATCCGCGTCCATAATCCAAAGACCTTTTCCATATTCCGTATAACAGTATTAGCACCAAATTCGAAAAGACAATCATAGTATACATAAACATAGGCTTGTTTCCTGCAACAGAGAAGCTGTCAACAGTTTTTAATGATGCCGGTAAGACATCATGATGTTCCAAAAATATCAAATCCGTATCGCTGATCAGTATTCAAAGTACCGTCTCCAATCTACCCCTGCACAAAAGTATGCCTGCAAAGTGCCGTCTTCAATCCACTCCTCTGCAAAAGTATATATAATATAATATAATATTCAAACTACCGTCTTCATTCCACCGCTGATGAAAAACTGCTTCAAAGCAAGGGAGACGATTCAAACCACGGTCTCCATTCCACCGCTGAGAAAAAGAAGGAGGCTATCAAACCGCCGTCTCAATCTTTAGCTAAATAATAACACTATCCAAAGTGCCGTATCTACCGCTGAGCAAAAGTATAATATTCAAACTACCGTCTTCATTCCATCGCT
The DNA here is from genome assembly GCA_036873755.1 of Hanleya hanleyi. Taxonomy (NCBI): domain Eukaryota; kingdom Metazoa; phylum Mollusca; class Polyplacophora; order Lepidopleurida; family Hanleyidae; genus Hanleya; species Hanleya hanleyi. Next base: position 141,461 of record JAVTVY010045886.1, read on the forward strand.
GAGGAAAAACTGCTTCAAAGCAAGGGAGACGATTCAAACCACCCTTCTCCATTCCACCGCAGAGGAAAAGGAGAAGGCTATCAAACCGCCGTCTCAATCTGCCGCTAACTAATAATATTATCCAAAGTGCCGTATCTACCGCTGAGCAAAAATATAATATTCAAACTACCGTCTTCATTCCACCGTTGAGCAAAAACAGCTTCAAAGCAAGGGAGACGATTCAAACCACCGTCTCCATTCCACCGCTGAGAAAAAGGAGGAGGCTATCAAACCGCCGTCTCAATCTGCAGCTAAATAATAACACTATCCAATGTGCCGTATCTACCGCTGAGCAAAAGTATAATATTCAAACTACCGTCTCCATTCCACCGCTGAGAAAAAAGTGCTTCAAAGCAAGGGAGACTATTCAAAACACCATCTCCATTTCACTGCCGAGGAAAAGGAGAAGGCTATCAAACCGCCGTCTCAATCTGCCGTTAACTAATAATATTATCCAATGTGCCGTATCTACCGCTGAGCAAAAATATAATATTCAAACTACCGTCTTCATTCCACCGCTGAGGAAAAACTGCTTCAAAGCAAGGGAGACGATTCAAACAACCGTCTCCACTCCAGCGCTGAGAAAAAGGAGGAGGCTATCAAACCGCCGTCTCAATCTGCAGCTAAATAATAACACCATTCAAAGTGCCGTATCTACCGCTGAGCAAAAGTATAATATTCAAACTACCGTCTTCATTCCACCGCTGAGAAAAAACGGCTTCAAAGCAAGGGAAACGATTCAAAGCACCGTCTCCATCTCACCGCTGAGGAAAAGGAGAAGGCTATCAAACCGCCGTCTCAATCTGCCGCTAAATAATAATAGCATCCAAAGTGCCGTATCTACCGCTGAGCAAAAGTATAATATTCAAACTACCGTCTTCATTCCACCGCTGATAGAAAAGTGCTTCAAAGCAAGGGAGACTATTCAAAACACCGTCTTCATTCCAGCGCTGATAGAAAAGTGCTTCAAAGCAAGGGAGACTATTCAAAGCACCGTCTCCATTTCACCGCTGAGGAAAAAGAGAAAACTATCAAACCACCGTCTCAATCTGCCGCTAACTAATAATACCATCGAAAGTGCCGTATCTACCGCAGATCAAAAACATAATATTCAAACTACCGTCTTCATTCCACCGCTGAAGAAAACTGCTTCAAAGCAAGGGAGACGATTCAAACCACTGTCTCCATTCCACCGCTGAGGAAAAGGAGACGGCTATACGGCTATCAAACCGCCGTCTCAATCTGCCGCTAACTAATAATACTATCCAAAGTGCCGTCTACCGCTGAGCAAAAATATAATATTCAAACTACCGTCTTCATTCCACCGCTGGAGAAAAACTGCTTCAAAGCAAGGGAGACGATTCAAACCACCGTCTCCATTCCACCGCTTAGAAAAAGGAGAAGGCTATCAAACCACCGTCTCAATCTGCCGCTAACTAATAATACCATCCAAAGTGTCGTATCTACCGCTGAGCAAAAGTATAATATTCAAACTACCGTCTTCATTCCACCACAGAGGAAAAACTGCTTCAAAGCAAGGGAGACGATTCAAACCACCGTCTGCATTCCACCGCTGAGGAAAAGGAGAAGACTATCAAACCGCCGTCTCAATCTGCCGCTAAATAATAATAGCATCCAAAGTGCCGTATCTACCGCTGAGGAAAAGTATAATATTCAAACTACCGTCTTCATTCCACCGCTGATAGAAAAGTGCTTCAAAGCCAGGGAGACTATTCAAAACACCGTCTCCATCTCACCGCTGAGAAAAGGAGAAGGCCATCAAACCGCCGTCTCAATCTGCCGCTAAATACTAATAGCATCCAAAGTGCCGTATCTACCGCTGAGCAAAAGTATAATATTCAAACTACCGTCTTCATGCCACCGCTGATAGAAAAGTGCTTCAAAGAAAGGGAGACTATTCAAAACACCGTCTCCATTCCAGCGCTGAGGAAAAGGAGAAGACTATCAAACCGCCGTCTCAATCTGTCGCTAAATAATAATACTATCCAAAGTGCCGTATCTACCGCTGAGCAAAAGTATAATATTCAAACTACCGTCTTCATTCCACCGCTGATGGAAAAGTGCTTCAAAGCAAGGGAGACGATTCAAACCACCATCTCCATTCCAATTTCCACTGAGGAAAAGGAGGAGGCTATCAAACCGCCGTCTCAATCTGCCGCCAAATAATAATACTATCCAAAGTGCCGTATCTACCGCTGAGCAAAAGTATAATATTCAAACTACCGTCTTCATTCCACCGCTGATGGAAAAGTGCTTCAAAGCAAGGGAGCCGATTCAAACCACTGTCTCTATTCCAATTTCCACTGCTGAGAAAAAGAAGGAGGCTATCAAACCGCCGTCTCAATCTGCCGCCAAATAATAACACTATCCAAAGTGCCGTATCTACCGCTGAGCAAAAGTATAATATTCAAACTACCGTCTTCATTCCACCGCAGAGGAAAAACTGCTTCAAAGCAAGGGAGACGATTCAAACCACCATCATCATTCCACCGCTGAGGAAAAGGACAAGGCTGTCTCAATCTGTCGCTAAATAATAATACTATCCAAAGTGCCGTATCTACCGCTGAGCAAAAGTATAATATTCAAACTACCGTCTTCATTCCACCACTGAGGAAAAACTGCTTCAAAGCAAGGGAGACGATTCAAACCACCGTCTCCATTCCACCGCTGAGGAAAAGGAGAAGGCTATCAAACCGCCGTCTCAATCTGCCGCTAACTAATAATACTATCCAAAGTGCCGTATCTACCGCTGAGCAAAAGTATAATATTCAAACTACCGTCTTCATTCCACCACAGAGGAAAAACTGCTTCAAAGCAAGGGAGACGATTCAAACCACCGTCTCCATTCCACCGCTGAGGAAAAGGAAAAGACTATCAAACCGCCGTCTCAATCTGTCGCTAAATAATACTATCCAAAGTGCCGTATCTACCGCTGAGCAAAAGTATAATATTCAAACTACCGTCTTCATTCCACCGCTGATGGAAAAGTGCTTCAAAGCAAGGGAGCCGATTCAAACCACTGTCTCTATTCCAATTTCCACTGCTGAGAAAAAGAAGGAGGCTATCAAACCGCCGTCTCAATCTGCCGCCAAATAATAACACTATCCAAAGTGCCGTATCTACCGCTGAGCAAAAGTATAATATTCAAACTACTGTCTTCATTCCACCGCAGAGGAAAAACTGCTTCAAAGCAAGGGAGACGATTCAAACCACCATCATCATTCCACCGCTGAGGAAAAGGACAAGGCTGTCTCAATCTGTCGCTAAATAATAATACTATCCAAAGTGCCGTATCTACCGCTGAGCAAAAGCATAATATTCAAACTACCGTCTTCATTCCACCGCTGATGGAAAAGTGCTTCAAAGCATGGGAGACGATTCAAACCACCGTCTCCATTCCACCGCTGAGGAAAAGGAGAAAGCTATCAAACCGCTGTCTCAATCTGTCGCTAAATAATCATATTACTCCATAGTGCCGTATCTACCACTGAGCAAAAGTATAATATTGAAACTACCGTCTTCATTTCACCGCTGATGATACTTCAATCTACTGCTGTGACAAAGTACCCAAAGTGCCGTCTTCAATCCACTGCTGTAGAAATGAACGGTCCCAGAGATTTCTCATGATCGCTTACATGAAGTATCGACCCAACCTTCAGACCTGCGACCTATCACCCCTAACCCCTGACCTCGACCTTCTGACGTCATTATTTTGTCATAATTTCTTTCTTGTTAGGTAGCATATACCCGCTGACTACTACTGACTCTGGTACATTGTATGAATGAGCCCAATCTTGTGAAATAAATGATCTAGAGTATAAAATATTCCTATTGGACAGAGATATACTACATTCCGATTTTACATGATGGCTGCCATTTTAAGTTTGCCCAAGGTGCTTCTCTCAGAAAAGTACAAAATTGACTCCAGGTATTCCAAAATACTAAAGTATTAACACGGAATAGCCTGAAAACGACAAAAGTGTGAACTGCGGTAAGATAAATGCTGCAAATTTGACGTCTCTTGATAATTTAGCGGGAAAACTGTATGTAGCTCCGCATGATCACCATATTGAATTTAACCATGATGAATCTGCCCTTTGTACAAACTAGTATTTAATCAGCTCAATGTAGTTACAATAAGTTGAGCTATGACGTCACAAAATTAGAAAATGTGAGTTATGCTTACATGATATCACAGGTCATCTGCACTACTTTAAAGGTCAAAATTGAAAATATTGTCTGGTCAACCTCAACTGCCACTTTAAATAACCAGGTTCCAACACATAAAGCGATCAAATAATATATTCATTGCTCTTTCGTTCATTTGGTTGATCAACTATCAGGAACGGCAGAGAGTATGCATTATATTATCAGTGACGTCATCACGACGCCAGTTTGTATGTCGAGACACATGAACTTAGAAACTCCGAAAAGTCACGCTGTCACTGCAATGTCACAAAACTGAAGTCAAATTATTCAAATCCCGCATATAACTCTGTTTTTAAGCCTCATCATTTAAATTTATATTCAAAGAAACCGACTCTTATTTCACCTCTTCGGATACATATAAAACCACACATTGCTGCAGTCGGTATTAGTCTTGATGAGATTTTACCTAGTAAACTTTTACCATTCCCACATTGGTAAGGTAAACGACATCTAGATATTAAACGGATACAATTTTAAAATTACAACACATACAAGGGAAGTGGGAAGAGGTGCCGACATACTGACAGAGTCACATAGCTTCACAGTATAGTCTTCTGGTTAACCTATTCCAAAGCTGACGCAAACTAACTTGTGTATCAGCACGAATTTGGTCCACTGAGGGAAAAGTATGTCGGGCTATATATACTGAGGATTCCTAAACTTGTGATAAAGTGGCATGTGAACCCATCGATTGCCAGACAAGAGTTATATTTTACCTGCTAAAGCCAAAGCTCTTTTGACGACATTGGGAGATATTAGGTCAAGCACATTTAAAAAGTATGTCATATTCCCGGACTCGCTGTCATGCCTCCAGGCGATCACGAATAAATCTGCAAAGTATTCCAAAGTTTAATATGACCGTAGTGTTGAGCAACAGTTTAATATGGTGTTTTGTTGGCTACATAGTCATATTGACATCGCGGGGAATACTGATGCTGATACAATGGACAAGACGGGCCTAGATGATGAGGTTAATCATCGTGGAGTTCCGTATGACTATTTCAGACCATATATCCTTGCTAATATTAGAAAGTTGTTTAAATCTTTACGGGAATACTGTGGTTGAAAACAAGCTTCATGGGCCTATATGTTAACTCACTGTGTTATACTCATCTTGGCAGCGAAATCGTTTTGATCACGCTATAATCAGACGTTGTAGACTCAGTCACTAACGGCTGACTCATGAATATTTATTAGAAAAGGAACCAGCTCGGATATGTATTCCATGTCATGAGAAACTCACAGATAAACATATTTACATCAACTGTATAGATTTAAATATTGTAAGAGATTGTTTACCGAGCAGCTAGTTTAGAAGATCTGTTTAATCGAGTGAAGAAAGATTTGATTTTAAAGTATTTTAGAGGTATCGCTTTATTAAATAAATTTTAATGTATGTGCCACATCTTTGATGTGTTTTCAGCTTCAGTTCATGTTAACCCGTTATGGCTGCGATTTAAAATTTTCTCGTGATGCTTCTGGAGAAAAGTAATGCAAATATGTTCAACATGAGACAGTGCCGATGTGTGCGGTAGCCCAAGGACGAAATCTGAGTATTTTTAAGTGACGAATTTTTTTTTTAATATTGTGTCAGCGTAGTATCTAGTTGTGGTTTCCCTAACTACCAAGGTGGAAAAAGTTGACAAAATCCTAGAGTATGTAGGTGATAAGATGTCGTAACTTGGAATGGAAAAGTAAACTAAAACATACGTTTCGGATCACATCGTATGACCGTCATTTTGAACTTTTCTTTGTTGTCTTTATTGGAAGTGGATCATACTGAGTCTGACGTGACTGACTCTGGTATGAATGAGCCCAAGTAAGGGAAAGATATGATCTGGGTTGGACAAATATTCCTAAATAAACGAGATATACCAATGTTAGACGACACATCATGGCCACCATTTTGAAAAGTATGAAACTGACTCACGAATGTCCGAAATATCAGTTTATTAAGCCGAAATAGCGTGAAGGTGATGAATGTTTGAATTGAGGTCAGACAAATTCTCCAAAAATTCGACGCCAGTCGATAATATGATGGGAATAAATATTTTTATAGACCGACATAGCCGCCACATTGAATGCACTCATAAAGAAACTATCATATGTACAGACTATTCTGTATTTGCGCTCATCCAAAAGTAGTTTCAAAAATGTTGAGCTGTGAAGGCACTGCGAATAAGTGAATGCTACTTACATGACATGATATTTTTGAGCTCATTAAATGTCACTTGTTTATGTCATGTCATGTGTTCAAGAGGTACAATGAACCTGAATGCATACTGATGGTAAGAATAAATAAAACCGACTATATAGGTCTGCCTGAGATAAAGGTCATTTCTTTACAGGAGAAAGAGGTGGCTATATACGTGACGACGCAACTTCTACTGTCATCAAGACAGGTGCAAGTCTTCTGGATTCACTCTGCACATAAGTTTTTTGTGGATCTTCACCTGAACATGGATATTAGATTTGACGGCAAGAAAGTGTTAATAACCGGAGCAGGCAAAGGTATCAGTAATGAGTTTTTCTATAGATTTCGCACTTGTCTGTTGTCTTGTACTGCGTTAGAAATGGCATAGCCATCAGTTAGGAAATGGGAATGCGATGCAGTTGCAAAGCGACTAGTTCGATCGCGCTACACACGCCAGGAAATTTGTTTTCAATATGGAAATATTATCACCTCAGTCTATAATATTTTCTGTGACGCCGTTTGGTGCGTTTGAGAGGTTTGGTTAACGTTAAAAATTTTCTAACTCTCGATAAGTGGATATTTGTTCATTCAAAGCATTATTTTATAATTTATTTAAATGACTGAAGTATGCCCATTTTAATTAGTCGTCGACTTTGGAGCACGTGAAAAATTAATAGTTAGCTCAGCATAAATTTGGCAACTTGTATAACAAACTGAACTCTACAAAATGACTGAAATTACTCCGTGACATTGACAATATGTCACACTTGCAATAACTTTGTAGATATCTCCATGTAAAACGCCACTCTAATAGTTCCATGCAGCGAAACTCAATGTCAAAATGTATTCGTGTTGACCCGGGCAAAGGTGAATGCTCCAGTATAAGTCATATAGCTGTTTGAGAGGGATCCACCTTCTAAATGGAGGTACAAATGTCGTTATTATTAAACAAATCAAGAATATATCGAACGAGGAGACATCCGCCATAGGATACCGTGGACATATACATTCACATCGAATGAGAATAGACAAGTTTTATTTCCCATAAACTACTAAACTATGCACACTTTCATTGGAAAACCACTGTTACTACATGTAACAATATATAAGGTACGTCGCCTTCAGATTTTCGAGCGTTATGATGAATAAGTAAACTGTTATTAAAGGTCAACCCAAACGGAATTTTTTTTGGTCTAAAAATCCCTAAAAATCATAGTTCATACTTCACTTTGTATGAAAAAAATATTGAAAAAAATTTAATCTGATCAGAAACACACGTAATATGGAAGCAAAGTGGGCTTTTTCACACTTTCACAGCTGTGTTGATGACGTCACGCAGGGCAATTGCCTGAGAAAAAACAGCGGATAACATGGAAAGCGAGTGCAGTCAGATCTCCGATTCAGATGTCGATTCGAGCGATATCAGCTCCTTAGATGGAAATATTATTCGCCAAGAAGATGAAATAGACATAGAGGAGGATGATGACGGGCAAATTAACAGTTGTTTGAAGACCAACGACGGAATTCAGCCCAAACAATTTGAGCCGTACGGCTCCGATTCTGACAGCGACAACCATCCTGACAACGTGGAACTCGACGACGACAGGATTCGGAGAGGTCGTTTGTTGAATACAGATTGGTATGCAACTTGACTGGAAACCTTATAATCGTCATATATAAGACCAAATGTCCATATATTTCAAACTGTATTGAATGTAGGACGATTCTGTGATGTAAAGAACGAGCACGTTTGTGTTGTTTTGTTGTTGTTACTGACCGAGGCGGCCTTTTCGAAGCGATAAACTCCGGGATTCGGCAGTATGGACAGTAAACTGTTGATAACTCTACTGATATACGTCCGATTTGAATTTTGTTTGTTTTCCCATAATCCCCAAGAAATACCAATTTCAGAATTATATAGTTTGATAAAAAAACTTTGGACATTCATGGCGAAAAGTAAGCCGTGGTGAGTGGGTGTCGAACCGACGTGATGGATCGGCATTCACATTTGCTTAATTTTCGACAAATTATGTCAATTAAATTGAAATCGAATGATATTCCCACAATTTCAAATGTCAAGGGATTATGAAAGTATTATTATCACTTCTGATTATTATCATTCACTCCAATTGGTGTTCAGAAAAAAAAAACAATAAAAGGCGACCGGTTTGCCCGATCACTGTACGACTTTTTATTTATTTACTTATCAAACGTCTATATATTTATGAAAGATCATTTTATTATTATTAAATAGTATATACGAAATAGAGACTCATCCAGTCTAACTTGTAGGTGATCAACCAACAAATGCCACATCATGGATAGCATTCTGGGCGTTCATCGGGGACGCGAGAGCGAGCAGGGCATGTACAGCCGTCTCCCTGCCCGAGGCCTCGCTTGCAGGCTAGGTTCGTTCAGCCGATGTCCGTGATAGATTCTCCTTGTCCGATTTCTTTGCCGTCACATTCTGATTGTTCTTAGGTTTGATAGTTGGAATAGCTGTTCTCTTTAGTTTTGGTTTGTACCCGAATTCAACTGCTACGCTGTAGAGGTCCTCGAATGATGTCTTTCTGTCAAAATGTGCCGAGCAAATTATACGAGTACTGGCTCGGGCCCTCTTTCCACACCCTCGTGTTGCGTACAAATTTCGTCCAATTTGCAGCGATTTTCTCGTCTTTAGGCCACAAATGAATACTAACACCGTCATCTGTATTAAAACTGCAACCTCCCACTACACAACGTCGCGGCATATTCAACAAATGATGCCCCGATACTCCGAAAATCTCCAGAAAGCAGCAGCTACGTATGACTGTGGTATACGGCTTTAACATAGAGAATACAAGACGGCTGTCCCTCCGTGACGTCACAGCTGGAATTGACAGGAGAGCGATTTTCACCTTTCAAACGGCAATATCTCGCCAACCAAATTACACAAAATTAAGAAAAAAATATCATTATTTTCAGAATCGAAAGGACTATTTTTTTCATATTTTTGACCTCAGATCGTTTGGGTTGACCTTTAAGAAATAAAGCTTTTTTACCTCCATTTTAGAGAGGTAGTTCCCTCTGACCTGTAAAAGCGGCGTGAAGTCTGAGACAGATCGGAGAGAATCTATCTTCCACATATGGAAAAAAAACCCCTAATTATTCAATAGCTTTGTCTATATCTCTTAAACATCTCATCAAATCACGCTTTCGTGTTCAAGTCTAGACCAAGAAATCTAGATAAGTTTGAATATAGAGGATTTATCTGATTACACTCGCACAGTTGCCAGTATCTGATGTGAATTTCCCCTTGTCCGTTGTTGGCAGTGTAGCTGAGGTATGAGTCGTCGGATACGATCATATCATCACTATTTCGGTTTGGCATTCATGAAATCGATTGTTGGTATAAATGTTTGCAAGCTATCCCAAATATTCAATGTTAAAGGCACAATCGAGGAACCGATGCCTGTCTCGAGTTTAACGGACTTACAACTGATGTATGTGGATGCATTTATAAAGATTTCACTTCTCAAATTCTGCGTATTATTGTAAACACTGACATGAAATAGAAGAATGGCTTAATTTGAATGAAAAATTTGTGACCGATTAGCATAGATGTTATAACAATGAAACAGGTAAATGGGGTAATGTAGCAGGTGATCAACAATGAATCACACGTTAAATACTTTATAAGTGCCATTAACGCATTTAAGAATGTGGATATAAACATGACATACATAGGAAATCTAGTTCGGTAAACACGTGTATTTCCCAATTGTGCATCTTGTTGTAGACAATGAAATGAAATCTTCTCTACCTGATCTCTCTCAGATCATGATCATGGTCTTTCACCCTAATCTTGTGTTACGTCACAGTAGTAAGGGGCGTCAAACCGCCGGTGAACCGATATCTCTTTAACAAGGGAGCTTTTTTTCTCCACCTATACCTTTGATCACTATGACCCTGCAGAGTGACGCGGTTAACGAGATCCCTCCGACCCCCGAGGGTTAAGAATAGTGCTTTCAAAATCGATAATAGTCACGAATGGCAGGTATGGGATTTTGACTAGTGGATGCCGTCCAAAAAAAGCGTCAATTTGAAACATGAAGGGCTCATCAGAGTGGAAGTACGGTTATATCTCGGGAATCTCCTGTATCGGCTGGCTACACTATCCGTTGGATTTGAGACCGATTTGTTGAGGGAATTATGATATAAACTCGTTCCCTGTACACGTAGAATTTGGGGTTAAATAAAAACGTTCGAGGACACTTAGTGAATATCTTCTCAGTGCAATCTATATGTAAGTGGTGGTTTCTCGTTTTATCAATCTGGTATCTTGAAGTGAAGCTGATCTTTTCATTTCCCAGGCATTGGCAGAGACACTGCGAAGGCACTAGCCAGATGTGGGGCAAGTGTTATAGCTTTGAGTAGGACACAGGCCGATCTCGACAGTTTACAGAAAGAAGTAAGTCAAGATTGAGTTGAATGTTGCGTTCCTTCTTCTTTGATGAATTTGATATTATGATGGGTGAATTATTGACATATTCGATGAAATGTTACACTATTTTGGGAACCCAGTAATTTTCCATTACCCCCAACCAGGCCTGAGGGGCTACCAAACTTTCTATCCTATCTCCGTAGCACCAAACATTGAGAGCTGACATTCCGTGACTTTAGTTTATCATATTGGGGTCATTTTGAGCCTATTTGCGGAAACCTCGGGCACCGGATCATGGGGATATCTAATATGTCGGTCATGTAGGGGTACCAGAAATGTGATGTTTTCTTCATTTTTTTGCTATTATGCAAAAGATGATATAAAAAAGAAAGGTTTTTCGGTGGTATATTCTCGATGCCAACAAATAATTTTTGATAACAAAAACTTATATTTGTTATCAAAAATAAACGAGCTGATGCTAAAATGGCTTACCATATGTTTGTCTATATTTTTGCTGAAGTCGTCCATCTCATACCTTATAGTTGGTATGAAATTTCCACTCCATGTTCCAATCAATATGACCGTGAAATATGAAATTTATCGAACTATGAATATGTCCATTCTAAGAACAAATGGAAATTGAAGCACATGCCTTGAGACAGGTCTATACCCAATAGAAGGGCTTACAGAATTATGAACAAATGTGAATTTGGAAGAACCCAGCTATATTAATTGACGGGTATTGGTCAGATCTATCTCTAAAGCGAACACGATATTTCAAGCATTTGATCTGGAAGTCGCTGACTCCACTTGTGGTGGTAAATCTTGAATAGAATCATGCATGAACTGTAACTGGGAAAAGACCGCTAAACGTATAGCCGAAAACGCAGAGAATCATCTACTTTTACGACAATTTTCTTTGGACGCTATCAGTACCAGCTACTGTCTTGGACACGAAGAGTTTCATAACCTCATTTTGAGAATCCTCCTTTCTTTTGGACATGACTGAGGCTTAAAGTTCCTTTGTGGCACATTGCAGCATCCGCTTATTTGCAGGACGACATGTTGGTGGAATAGTGAGTTGCTGATCTTGGAACTGTATTTATATTATTCTGTTATTTAGCAGTTTTCCAAAATGACTTCCGGAACCATTATTTTCATTTAATAGATTCCTGGCGTGAAAACAGCATGTGTGGACGTCGGTAATTGGGATGCGACCAGAAAAGCTGTTTCAGAATTAGTTGTAGTTGATTTCCTGGTGAACAATGCTGCGATCGGTTGGGAATTCACCCCGTTCCTCGAGTTCACTAAAGAACGGCTGGATGAGTGAGTATTACACCATCCTGACTCATAAAATTTTCGAATCAAATGAAGTCAAATAAATAAATTGAAACATTTGCTGTCAAACATGCACAAGTGGAAGTGTAATATAAAACAGGGACATATTGTGTTCATTTATCCATTAGAATTAGATATTTTTCACGCTATTCATGGATGATTACGCCATTGAAGTTATTAGTATAATCCTCGAAGAGACTGAGAGATATTTGAACAGTACATGCCCTCGGTATGAGCGGGTATGCCATTTCCATAGCGTAGCCCACGTCCATAGTCTCCATCGGCCCGGGAGTATCCGGACGGTACAATGATTGCGCTAAAGAGACCTGCACCACAGTGGTTGGGCTGACATCAACTCCCTTCCAGACATTTTGGTCATATGCCCCCCTTCCCCTGCCTGTACAGGTCCCAAAAAGCTGATAATAGAGCCGATAAAAAATATTGAAGAATTGCTGTGGGGAGTATAATATTTACTGAATATGTAGCTGTTTATATTTTTCAAGAACTATGATATCAAATTTCTTCAAAAAGGGTCTATGGCGCTACGTTTCGTAGCTTGTGTCTAATTCCGCTTAACCCGGGAATAGGGGCCGTATGATCCTCACGGTACTCATATGAACAATCACAATCAAAGCGTGACTGAGATACATCATTTTTAGATGACTATATAACGAATATTATGGATTAAGAATACTGATCAGCGATACGGATTTGATATTTTTGGAACATCATGATGTCTTGCCGGCATCATTGAAAACTGTTGACCGCTTCTCTCTTGCAGGAAACAAGCCTATGTTTATGTATACTATGATTGTCTTTTTGAATTTGGTGCTAATACTGTTATGTGGAAAATGGAATAGGTCTTTGGATTATGGACGCGGATATTCTCTAATGGACGACGGCTGGATTATGAATGACGGACTAGACGCTTGTAATTTGAAGCTGAGCAAAATGTGACCAAAATTCGTTTAGTTTTGCGACCGACTGTAAGTCTAGAGGCAAGCAATGCTGCATTGTAATATCATCTGATTTAATCCGTACATCCTACTGGACAGCTAAAAATGTTGTTTGCGACCGTAAAAATTGCATTAACGGCCGAAAACTGTCAGCAAAAGTTCCGGTCAATCGCCATAATGGCAGACGACATGAAACGATGCGGATAATAAATACTGGTAAATCCACGTAACAGAGCACAGATAGGTATTTTTATCTTATTTTGCAGAATATTTGATGTCAACATAAAAGCCATATTCAACATAACTCAGGTAAGGGTTCGCAGATCCAAACTGCACTAAACTGTTCAAATATCGTTGTTACGGTAACTGCCTCTGGGTCAGATTGTATCTCATTCACACTTTGATTGTAATTGTTTCTGATAACGTTTCTAGTGCTAGTTCGAGACAAGTTAAACCTAAACTTCACCATTTGAATTAAAATCGAAAGTAAATATTTGAATTGTTTTAAATTTCACAGTGCTTAGCTTTCTATTCGTTAAGAATGGAATTCTGACTGATGTTAAAAGAACCTATCATATATAAAGTCAATATTCTACCCTAGAGGATTTCAAGCAATCCTATAGGATTTCGAAAATCCTACAGAATGTTTGGGTAAGGTGTATAATTAATTATTTTCAATTCGATTCAACTCTCAAAAATATTGGTTCTTCCGCTATTACACAGCCATGCGGGAGAACGACGACTGTTCTGGTTCCGTGTGGAACTACCTTTGATATATCGTTTTATGAGCAACCACCTCAGTTTTATTAATAATGGACAGTTACGAATTGCAACGGCATCTCCATCACACACAGGTTTGCAAACCGATCGAAATGGAATGGGAGACGTGTACACAATAGCGAGCGAGTGGGTAGGATTTAACGTCGTTTTCAACGTCATATCACGATGGTGCCTACGTGTGCAAGACACGAGAATGCCCACAGTTCCTATTATCATGGATACTGATCAGTCCTGCCAGTACAACACCCGGTCACCCATCCAAGTATTGGCACTAGATGAACCGAAAGTACCAGTTCTGGATATTGATTGGTGAATTGGGGCATTAAGGTGTGAAATGACAAAACGGAATTGGAAATGGTGACGTTGATTGGTTAAATCGTATTGTGTAAACCTTCATGTCATGTTGACACCACTTCGTTTGCCCAACGCGACGTACATGTATCCAGCTAGATAGAAAATGCCGCCTTTTGTTTGGCCTCCAAAATCAGGTTCACTTCCGCATAATATTTTGCCATTGGCCACAGACGTCCAAACGTCCCTGGGGAAAATGTGTTTGAATGAACTGAATATATGTAAGCTACATCCTTAAATGAATATAAACTTCCATTTAGAGCCGCCTGATCTATCGACTCCGCCTCTAGAGTGCACTGGTCAGTCGAGTATATGCGACATCAACGTACTACCCTAGTAAACTTCACATATTTGAACAAGTTTGCAACTGTTGAAATCTGTTATCGAATTTATACTTGCATTATAAACTTAAATGTTATACAATTTCAATTTCAAACCTAATCATTGTACCCGTTTATGATGTAACGTTTCTTTGGAGATTTCATCCTTGAATAATAAGTACCTCGATGTTGTTATGGACCTGCCGAACATTCTCCCTCTCCCGATTTCTTTGTGGCTGTGTGTAAGACGGTTGTATATTTCATGTAAGGACGAGACAATGCATACAAAAGAGACATCTGGGGGCAACACCGGCTTTTCATCTACACAAAAGCTTGAACAATGCATGCTTACAGCAAGTGTCAACCGTAAGGGGTCACGTCCAATTAATCGAGGCACTTTCTCGATGCCTTCGAGATGGATCGAGAATTTTCTCGGCTGAAACCGGGAGGGCAGAACCGGGACCCCTGGCGACGGCTCCCGATGTGCTCCCGGTTCTATCTCGATCGAAACGTCCGAGTTTTCGAAATGGATAGGAAATTGAGCGGTAATCTCGAAGTGTGTCCCGATTTCAATATGTCCGCGTTTTGTTTCCATTAATTTGACCGTTGACCTTTATAGAGGGTTGTGCGCGTATCATATTTTGGGGGCGCTTGTCGTAAACGTATATCGGGACCAATTTCGAATCCAGACAACAGATTTTTATAAAAGATTGTTTCCATGTTAAACATCGTTTAATCGATATATCTATGTCCTGATTTCTCTTGAATACAATTGAACAAAAATTTTCATTTATCTATATTATAAATTATGAATATATAAACGAATGGTCGTCTTTCAGATCGATAATTGATTGCATATCACACTAGTAATAATAATTATCTGGAAGCATGCGTCATTTATCGTTCTATAAACTTCTTTTGGGGCCGAACATGGATCGTTTTAACCGAAAAATAAAATCTATGTTAAGTGTTTGACCAGAGTATTAACCTTGGTGTTTAATTTGGAATTATTGATTGCAGATTCCATTTTTCTGTTGTGTGATATAGTTCAAATACGGAGATTATATCAACAAAGTATATTTCTTACATAAGCTTGCCTGGAAGTGGTTAGCGGAAATACTGACAATCGAAACTAGAGGGTTGATAATTCACACCACAGTCGGTCTGTGAAAGACCGTCCGCTTGAAACAACAGCGAAGAGAGTGGGGTTAATAATTTCTTTGAAAGAAAAAAACTGAAACTACACTGGCGGCGGGACTTGATAATGTACTCACGTTCTATTAATTGTTGCTGATTTCATGTGTAGGAAATTAACAAAATAATGAAAGTAATTACCGGTTAATTCAGAGAGCAATCACGTTTTAGACCAAACGGTTACATGCATTTTACAGTAGCCGATACCACGTGTTGTTTGTGCGAAAAAGGGAATGCTAAAAAACTTCGATCGAGCGTTTAAGTTTATATTCTCCGGTTTCTAGTGAATTACAAGCAGCCCCTGTTGTCTTCATATCCACTTTATTTCTAAATACGAGAAAATATCTGACGACAGAGATTTCCTATTCTGATACACTATTTCTGAACATATGGAATTTTATTCTAGACTTGCAGAATTCATTTAGTTCCTGGACGTATCTCAAAGTGATTCTAATTCTAAAAAAACAAGTTCGAAATAAGTTACACTGTATAATTAGTAATGAACCAGATTATACAATTTCAATTGGTGATGTTTCATTCTTTCCATTCATGACGCGCAGAGAAGTATGCTAATACAGATCTCTGGACGGAATAACAAAATAATATCAAATTATTCCTGTTCAATCTTATTAATTATCCGCGTTTAAATGCATATATACGGAGTATACATATAACGAGCATACGCCTTCCGAATGTTTCAAACTTTCATTTGATGGCATCTCGATTTCATTCTCGAAGCATGTCGGCTTATTTCGAGGGGGATCGACATGGTCTTGTGCTTCGAGAAAAACACGAGAGCAAACCGCGACAACAATCGATAGAGATAAACCGGGGCCCTTCGAGACGAGATATTTATCGGTTTTACTCGTTTATCGACAAACCGTCTCGATCGATTTGACGTGACCCCCAGGACGCTACCTGTTTAGAGACTATGGTCATTCAGATTACCGTCTCAGTGGGAGACTTCCTAGCTTGTCAGCTTGTACATCCTAACGGTCTATTCTTTCTACAGGTTGTGGCAAAAGCTATGGTAGACAGTGGCAAACCTGGTGTTATTGTCAATGTATCAAGTATAGTATCTGAACGTGCCATGCCGGAAAGATCCGTATATTCTGCTACAAAAGCAGCCCTTGATATGCTTACCAAAACATTATCCGTGGAGCTTGGGAAACATAAGGTGAGCTACACATGTCACTTGAATAGTGTGCTTCTTAAAGCTGTGAAACAGCTTAATATGAGCGACAGATCTGACTCACTCACTCGTTCAATTGCGGATGTTCTCAGGAACGCTTTTAGAACATCGATTGAACGGTTCCAGATCTAAATACGTTTGTTACTAATTAATCACAAGAGAGATAGAGAGAGAGAGAGAGAATTAAGGTTTAATGTCGCGTTCAGCAAAATTTTAGCTATATAGCGACGATCAAACAAAATTCTAAGTACTCAAGTCACTAACTTAGTAATCCAACGCATTAAAACATACACACATTAAAACTTATGTAACAGCCCGATTTCTCTCACATAATCCCAGATACAATCCTCCCTCACCCGACTAAAAAGATCATCCAATGTAGTCGCTCGATAAAAAGCATCTCTTAAAATCCATGCATTCGATTAAAATATGTTTCACTGTGAGATCATCAGTGAGACACTGTGCATGGGACACACCTTGTGACTGGCTCTTTTTTTAGTAAATGTTCGTGAGTTAGTCGTGTATGGCCGATTCTACATCGCCTGATCATGGTTTGATCGAAACGTTCCGGCTGTTTAGATGAGCATAGCCTATAGTTTTTTTTAACTCATGAACTTTATTATTCACAGCATCCCATAAAGATTGAAACAGCCGTCTCACATAAGTATAGATAGAGGACCTGAAATCGCTAATAGTCGAGTATTTGCTGTGGTTTTATCAAGATTCTGCAGCATCTGACGCACATCTATCTTGTTTGAAAGCGGCTGTCTCGTTATCTATTTAGTTGCGTCATGAGAAGAATGAACTATAACGATGAAAGTAAACTGACGATCTTGAATCGTTTGTATTCTATATTGTGCCATTACAGTCGAGCCCTGATAATGTGACATGTATAACATCGAGGGCATTCCATAGTTTTCTAGCAATCAGTAGTTCTTAACCAATTACGTTACACCCGCTTCTTAAGAGAATACAAAACTGTCTCAAATATGGATTAGCATTCAGAGTTCAGTTAGTTCACAGTCCAATATGATTTGAAAAGTTCGTAATACTTCACAGTTAAATATTACTGTTCAATAAGCTTACTCAGACAAATAATAAATTCTCTTTAAACTTAACCTGTCAGTGTCCTTGTAGTAATTTGATCGTTACTTAGAATTCCTCATAACAGTAAAGAAATGAAAATCAGCCCAAAAACAATTAAACATTAAAAACTGAAAGAAACATTACCTGCTCGAATAGTACAGAGTGAGGCAATACCACTTTAGAGTCTCTAGTCAGATTTGTCATCACTCACTTTTGTGCTGAGCTACTAAACTAAGAAGTCTTGGTAGCGTGCTGGTTTCTTAACCAGTCTCCCACTGGATGTTCTAACATTAGTGCAGTTGTTGAGTGGGTAAACTCGCTTGGATATACACCTGCATTTGTCTTCACCACCTTCACATTCTGGAATGTAAATTTCCTCATGCTGTTCAGGACGTGGCACTTTAGACATTCGGATATGTCTTCTATTTCTTCTGAAGTTACGTCCATCGTCCGTGCGAATCTGGTGTGAACGCATATCAACCTGCTCGTCTACCGCAGCTTTCTGCCAGTGCTTATCTCTAGTATACGGTTACATTCTCACCACATCTCCCCTTTTCAGTTCGGGAAGTCGCGCACAGATCTGTTATAGAAATGTGCCTCTTTTGCTTTACGCAGCGTGAATCTCTCAGTCACATTTTCTGTAGTTTTCGCTTTCAGCAACCGCTTGGAGGTTGGAAGAAGTGTTTTTGTTCTTCGCCAAAATAGTCTCTGTACTGGAGAGTTCCCAATTCTCTCACTTGGTACATTTCGCCAATCTAACAGAGCGAGATACGGGTCTGTTTTGGCAGAAATAGACGTCCTCCTGGTGGTTTTGCAGTCTTAACTGCATTCTCTACTTTCCTCGCTGGGACGAGGTATCATGCTCAAACTTGTACTTTTCCGCGAATCGAGCAAACTCATCTGATCTCACATTATGTGAGATCGGCTGGTCAAAAATGCCATATCTTGTGCACTGTGCTTTCAGACATTTGAACACTTCACCTGATCGTATGCTGCGTAGTCGGTAGATTTAGAAATAGTCTGAATAATAATCCATATTAATCAGATAATCCTTCCGATCAAACTCAAACATGTCACATCCGACTTTCTCGCAAGGTCGACCCGGTATTTCGTGGCAAATCAGCGGATCTTTTCTTGATCCTGTTGAAAAATGTTGCAAGTTTCATACTTGGCTATGTAGGCAGCCAGTTCATTTACCATATTGGGTCAGTACACAAGTTCCCGCGCTCTGCGGATACAGCCTTGTATACCACTATTACTGGAATGTATTCCAATGGTTTCAAGATCTCAGGACGGATTTACCGTGGTACAATCACTCGTTCGCCTTTAAACTCTACTCCATTCTGTATGGAAAGTTCGTCACGGAATGGGAAGTAGTCCCGAAGATTATATGGCACATTCTCTTTCCGATCGGGCCATCCTTGTTGAATGATGCATTTCAGCTGCATCATGTCTTCACCAGACTCGGTAGCTCTCTGAATTTGTTGGACGTCGAGTGTCGATCATCATCACATGGTCATTGCCACCCTTCACTTCCACCGCATGTGGCAAGTAGGGGCGACTTAACGTATCTGCAGAAACATCTGTGTTCCCCGTTTGTAAACCACCTCAAACTCAAACTTTTGCAAACGAGGCATCATGCGTTGCATTCGTGTGGATGCCCTGTGAAGGCTTTTGCGTAGGTGGATGGTTTGTGATCAGACTCCACTTTCACTTTACTGCCGTAGAGCTACTGCTCAAATTGTTCCATGCCAAAAACTATCGCGAGTAACTCCTCTATTTGCACATAGTCTTTCTCGGTCGTTGACAGGGAACGAGAAGCATACGCGACCAGTTTACTTTCTTGCATGAGACAGGCACAAAGTCCATTTGTTGAGGGATCACACTGAAGAACAGTTTCAATTTTGGCATCAAAGTACCTCAGCACAGGAGGTTCAGACAGGATCTGTTTACCTATTCAAGGCATTTACCTTGGAATTGTGGATTCCACACAAACTCATTTTCTGATTCCCAGAGTTCTCTGAGAGCAGTTGTTGTCTCCGAGAGTTCCGGTGCAAATTTCTGAACAAAATTCATGACTCCTAGTATGGGTTGAACTCCTTGTTTATCAGCAGCGTGCGGATTGCCTCGACCTTCGACGTGTCGATCTTCAGTCCAGCATTGGAGAGCACATGTCCCAAATACGGAACTGCACGTCGTTTGAACCTTACATTTGGTTTGTTCAACTTGATTCGTTTCTCCCGGCATCGCTCAAAGAACGCGATTAAATTCCTATCCTATTCCTATCCTCCGCTTCAGTTTCGCCAACTTCGTAAATGAGCACATGATCGTGTACCGCACGAACTCCTTCCAGGCCTCCGATGGTTTCACTGAGTCTCCGCTGAAACTCTTCCGGAATAGGGGACAAATCAAAAGGCAAAACATGCCAGCTATATCTGCCCCACGGGGTCTCAAAAATCGTAAAATAACTGCTTTGTTCATCCAACTGGACATGCCAAGGCCCATTCTTTGCATCTGCGACAGTGACAATTTTTCCCTGGAGAGCTCAGGCAAAACCTCATCAATAGTCGGTTAGTAGTCTCGCTTCAGCGCACGATTTAATGGCCTTGGGTCAATGCACAGAAGTACCATTCCACCCGGTTTCATAACCACTGCCATAGCAGATATCCAATCAGTAGGAATCGCTACAGGCTCTAGAATACCCATTTTCGTCATTTTCTCAAGTTCCATTTTCAGTTTGGGCCGTATCGAGACCGGCACCTTTTGGCCAGGGAGCTTGACAGGAGTTACAGTGTTGTCAAGCTCCAAGTGAAGCAATCATTCAAGTTTGCCTTTGCCTTCAAAGACATCGCATCGAAGTGTTACGGCTTCCAGCTGGGTTACATAAGGTTGCTATGGTTTTCATTGTCACTTGGCAGAGATCGCTTGGTAAAAGAATTTACCGACATAATTTTCTCAGCATTCACAGTTAGCAGATTCTTCTGCTGAACGGCTCTGGCACCTAAGTGTGGCTTGCACTTACCACTAACAATCAATACTATTTCGTCCGTTCTTGAGAGGCTTTGTTTCACTTCCAAGCGTGGTAGCAATATTACCCAAATACTTCAGATTTGGATCACCATAGATCTGTCCATACATGGACTCCGACAGCACATCCACAGAGGCTCCACAATCTAGCTGGAAAGATAAATTGGTTTCCTTCAAGAGAATTTGGCAAACAGTTTTTTGGGGAAATGAGATTCCCAACGATAGAGACGTTTTTCTTCGTCTCTACAGTCATCACAAATTCCTCAGGTTCGGAACTCTCGGAATCCTACTCAGCATCGACATCATGCACGTTTTGCTTTCCACATTGTCCGGGATATTTTGCAGCAAAATGATTCAGTTCCTCGCACGCTGTACACTTTTTATCCCCTGGCCGGGCACTTCTCCTTTCGAAAAAGATGTTTCGGACCACAGAACTTAAACTCGGCTTAATCGCGATGCGTTGATCTACTTGCACTCCAATCAGTGGATTTAGACTTCTGTCTAGACGTCGTTTTCTTAGCGATAGTCTGAACTTTCTCATAAATAGTCATAGATTTCAGCCTTTAGAGGCATTCTCATGTGCTCGACGCATATCGATATACGACTTCAGTGTAAGCTTGGCATCTCGCAGTAACCGCTTACGTGTAGTGTTCTCACGTAGACCTGCTATAGTTCGATCCTAAATCAGTTGCATGCTTTTTGCCATTGTTCGAAAACTGGCCAGATACATGTCTAAAGATTCAGCAGTTTCCTGATCACGACGGATGAAACAGTATCTTTCATACGTTTCGTTAGTTACTCCACTGCAAAATGATTCTAGTTTCTGTAACACAATATCAATCTTCTCCCTGTCATCGTCATTATAAAAAGACAGACCATCAAGAATATCCAGTGTATCAGGACGTACACAGGATAACAGAGTAGCAGTTCTGCATTTAATCACAAAGTCTAGACGTGACTTCATATTTGCTCCACATCCGCTTAAATTTCTCCAGTTTGAAGGCAAATTTCCTCGCAATTCGAGTTTTGCATCCAACGGAATATCTGTGGGATTATGAAATCATGCATCGTTATCTATTTAGTTGCGTCATGGAAAGAAACAACTATAACGATGAAAGTAAATTGACGAACTTGAATCCTGTGTATTCTCTATTGCGCCATTACAGACGAGCTCTGCTCATGACACTCCAGACATTGCGTCATGTATAACATTGTGGGCACTCCATAGTTTTGTAGCAATCAGTATTTCTTAACCAATTACGTTACAGTGTCAACCTAGCTTCTCCTAACTTAATTATTATTCAGGAATAGGATAAAGCATATCCATGGAGGGATATTCAATGTGTTCACTCCCCAGATAACGACGCTGAACTATTGACTGATTGTTTCGCCAGCTTTGACGTTTCGAATCAAACATATAATATTTTTCTCCGTGTGGGATATCTTTTGCGGAGGTTTCGGAGATTTCGTAAGGGGTTATCTTGACTCTTAGAACAAAATTGTTTGCTCATAATGGAGATAACATAATTCTACTATTGGATTTTGCCCATGCCGGCCTCAACCGAAGTTCGCAATGGTGCGTCACCCGGCCGTCGCCTCGCTTGCACAGTTCTGAGTAGTCTAATTTCATTAATTTCCATCCCATAGCATAATAACTAGCTAGCGACATCGGACATATTTTTAGCTTAAAGTTGCCAAAATAAGCATTCAAATAGTAAGGTAGTGAGAAATGAAATTCCACCACCTGCTTCCCTTCAGAAATAGACAGCCTACATACAGCTAACTATGATCTTTTCATTTCAAGATATTTAAACTTTTTCCAGGCTGACGACAAAATCACTACAATAACAGCAACACCTTCCTGGGCGTCATTTTTTTTGGTTCATACTTCATATAAGAATCGAGATAATTCATACAATAGCCTAGTGTAGGGACATGAATATGTTTAGCCTTGGGCCTTTTCGGCGGCACAAAGACTCAGACAATAGTTTCCTATCTACCTTTTTTAAGTACACGACCGATACCAAATCTTGCTCGACCGCATGAAATGCATTGCCATTCTCCGAAATCAATCAAGCCTTATTCACGGGCAATATCAGATTGGTTCTATTCTTCTTAGATTCATTCACTTTTGCGTGGACACTTTTAGGACTAATGTTTTGAAATCACGCACACTCGCAGCTCATACTCTTATTAACTACATTACAATGTCCATTGCGAATACTATAAAGACACAATTACGATACAAAGCAAAGTCGTCAACTATTTATATCCATGAAATATATAAAATAAAATCACTAAATTTTTCAGATCCGTATTGCGGGTGTTCAACCAGCAATTACGAAGTCACCAAGGGTAATGCTGCTTACAGAAACTCCGGGTTTCTCTGATGCGTATCTGCCCAGACATTCAGTTGGAAGATTTTGTGGTAAGAGACCGGCCTAGAATCTTAGAAGTTTTGGTTCATGATAAGAGAGGGGCCTACAATCTGAGAGGTCCTGATTTGTGTTCACCCAATCTGGCCCAGGCTTTTGGGGACCTGTCCAGGCCCCGGGGGGTGGGGGGGTGAAATAGGCTAATTATATTTTCTTACACCTTGAGCAGGGGAGGGGGGGGGGTGAAACTCACACTATATCCTTGGGTCAAGCTCTATCAGAAAATGTAAAAAATTCTAAAAAAGCCGCTTTGATGACGTCATTTTCAAAAACGACATTTTTTTGTCGATTTTTCGGTCAGATTTCCTCCGCAAAAACTGCATAATAAATTAGTAAATATTAATATGATGTGAAACAAAATAGTTTTTGCCCAATTTTCATCGCGGAAAAGCATAAATTTTGAAGAAAAACAATATGACAAAAACATCACTTTTCTTCTATCCAACGCGGCCGACATCTTGAATTTGCCCATAATCCTCAGCTCGGGGAGTTATGCAAATAGGGTCAAGATGACCCCAATATGATAAACTATCAAGTCACGGAGTTTCAGCTCTCCATTTGTTGCCATTCCAGGCCAAGTACGGTTAAGAAACGAGCCTACTTTTTGAGAACCTTTTGTTTATGTGAAAAGACGGGTCTACACTCCGAGAGGTTTCGGTTCGTGATAAGAGACGGGTCTACACCCTGACAAGTTTGGTTTCCTATGGAGCCAGTTCTGGTTATTTCTTCGCACAAACGGAATCAAAATTATACCCAGAAAATGAAAGTAAATGTGGTTCGACATCGAACTAAAATTTACCAGACGTAAAACTAGACTCCGTGCGATATATATCGTAAGCCTGAATTAGACCGAACTTGTGACGACTGCTTATATTTTGCAGAAACAGAAGATGTCATCAACGCTATCTTGTTCCTGCTAAGTGATAAAGCTTCCATGGTACACGGAAGTAATATATACGTAGACGGTGGATACATGGCCTGGTGACCGATTGTTGCCAACTTTCTACCCATGGGTGTTCAATTACTGGATATTTGAATTTCGAATTGTAATAGTTCGAAACTAATTCGAATAAATAACTGAAACTGAACTGAGTGGTGTTTACATTTTGTTTCGTTCCGCAGCTCAATCGTTGAAACTTAGAGGCCATATTCTTCGTTTGCATACATTGTCAACTGATAAACCCAAAGCATATATCTGTGGTGCTCGTGTTATCGGGTTTGCTTGTAGATCGTCTGGCTTAACCGCTAACTGCATAACTTGTGGCTGTGGTGCTCGTGTTATCGCGTTCGCTTGTTGACGGCCTGGTCTAGCCGATATCTCCATAACCTGCAGCTGCGGTGATCGTTTTATCGGGTTCGCTTTTAGATCGTCTTGTCTAACCGCTAACTCCATAACTTGTGCCTGTGGTACTCGTGTTATCGCGTTAGCTTGTTGACGGTCTGGCCTAGTCGATATCTCCATAACTTGCAGCTGCGGTCTCGTGTTAACGGGTTCGCTTGTAGATCATCTGACTTACTCGATAACTCTGGGGCTTGTATATGATGTGCTCTTTTTATCTGGTTTGCTTGTAGATCATCTATCCTCTTGCATGTACACGAATTATATTCCCTGTGATGCTCGTGTTATCAGGATCGCTTGTAGATCGTCTGGTCTAACCGCTAACTCCATAACTTGTGGCTGTGGTGCTCGTGTCATCGAGTTCGCCTGTTGACGGTCTGGCCTAGCCGATATCTCCATAACTTGCAGCTGCGGTGATCGTGTAGCGGGTTCGCTTGTAGATCGTCTGGCTTAACCGGGAGAGAGAGAGAATTAGGGTTTCACTAACTTAATAATCCAACGCATTAAAACATACACACATTAAAACTTATGTAACAGCCCGATTTATCTCAGATAACCCAATATTCCTCCCTCACCCGACTAAAAAGATCTTCCAAAGTAGTCGCTCGATAAAAAGCATCTCTTACAATCTTAAAATATATGCAGTCGATACGAATATGTTTCACCGTGAGATCGTCATGGAACACACCTTGGGACTGGCTCTTTTTTTAGTAAATGTTCGTGGGTTAATCGTGTATGACCGATTCTACATCGCCTGATCATGATTTGATCGAAACGTTTCCGGATGTTCAGATGAGTATAGCCTACAGTTTGTTTGAACTCATGAAGTTTGTTATTATTCACAGCATCCCATAAAGATTGAAACAGCCGTCTCACGTAAGTACAGATAGAGGACCTGAAATCGCTATATGGGATTCCAACAGAAATCATCTAGGGCTGCCTTAGCCATCCTATCAGATTCAGTATTACCTTTGATGCCAACGTGACTAGGCAACCAACAGAACACAGTATAAATCTGTTGATCAAATATACAGTCATGTAGTTGTAGAATACTCAAGATAGTGGGATGATTGGAAGTCCCACTTTTAATGGCTTGGGGGCATGACAGTGAAACTGAGAATATGACATATTTTTTTTCCATTTAGTGGAACCAATACCTTCTAAAGCCAACAATATATCTTTTGCTTCTGCAGTGAATATCGAACTTTTACCTGGTAGTCAACAGGTTTTAGTTTTGGAATTAAGGTTAGTAGCACATGCTACTCTCTCACCATCTGTATAAATAGCCTGATGCGATCTATATTTCTCTCTCAGTAGACCGAATTCTTGTGTATACAAGAGCTGGCTCGTGTCTGCTTTTTTATATTTCGTTAGAGAAATATCTACTCCTGGTTGAGCTAACTGTCATGGTGGAATTGGTAAGAGCTTGTTAGGTAATATTTGACTAAGTTTAATACCAGCTACTACAATGTGTGGTTTCATACGAATTCCAAGTGGTGGAATAATGGAGGGGTTTTTTTCAAATAAAGATCCATGAACTGAGGTTTGAAAACACAGTTATATGCAGGATTCGATTGATTTGATCGCAATTTTGTGATATAGGAGGTAAATAGCATTTTGGGAAAGGTATTGCGCCACTATTTTCAAGAACTCTGGCGTTGAATGTATGTGGATATTGAAAAACTCAAAATGTGTTACGGAAGAACTTGATGCTAAAGGTCACATACCGTACAGACATGTATCCACATGGGATTTCTCGACTCTCTATACTACAATCCCTCACCAGGACCTTATTGACCGTATAAGTTCATTAATAGTATCTGTGTTCAAGAAAACTGATCGTAGATATATTAATGTCGGAAGCCATAAAGCATTCTTTAGCTCGACTACATACAAGAGATATCATTCATGGGATGTTTCTTTGTTTATAGAGTTGCTTGAATTTCTCATTAAAAATATCTATGTGAAATTTGGCAACACAATATATCAGCAGCATATAGGTATTCCAATGGGTACTAATTGTGCACCCGTGTTGGCTGACCTGTATCTGTTCTCTTATGAATATGACTATATGCAGGCGCTTTCAAAAACCGATCCATTCAAAGCCCGTTCCTTCTCATTCACCAAACGCTATATAGACGATCTTCTCGCTGTGGATAATCGCTATATAAATGACGCAGTGAAGGATATATATCCACCTTCACTGGATTTGAAGGAAACTACAGATAGCCCTACAGGCACATCTTATTTAGATCTCTATCTCTATAAAAATGAAGCGGGCATTCTCTCTCGTCGACTTTATGACAAAAGAGATGATTACAATTTCGACATCGTAAACTATCCCTTTCTGGACAGTAATATTCCAGTGGGACCTGCATATGGCGTATACATATCTCGCTTAGTAGCATTTGCTAGATCCTGTGTTAAATGTGATGATTTTAATCAACGTCACAAAACATTGTTGCAGAAACTTATAAAACAGGGCTATTCCACCAAGCGCCTCCACTCAAAGTTTCTCAAATTTGGCGATACATATCGCATGCTGATAGCAAAATACGAACGTAGCGTGCAAGATCTATGGCGCTACGTTTCGTAACTTGTGTCTAATTCCGCTTAACCCGGGGCTAGGGGCCGTATGAACCCATGTACTTCAAGATCCTCCTGGTACTCATATGAACAGTCACAATCAAAGCGTGACTGAGATACATCTTTTTTTTAGATGACTCTATAACGAATATTATGGATTAAGAATACTGATCAGCGATACGGATTTGATATTTTTGGAACATCATGATGTCTTGCCGGCATCATTGAAAACTGTTGACCGCTTCTCTCTTGCAGGAAACAAGCCTATGTTTATGTATACTATGATTGTCTTTTTGAATTTGGTGCTAATACTGTTATATGGAAAATGGAATAGGTCTTTGGATTATGGACGCGGATATTCTCTAATGGATGACGGCTGGATTATGAATGACGGACTAGACGCTTGTAACCACACAGTTGAAAATATAAGAAGATAGTATAAAAAGATTACGTGTGCTTACACCTCTGGATCTATTCGCAACTGGTTGGCAATCATTGATTCACAGGTTTTTCCCCACATTATCTTATAACAGGTATTTCTCTTCTCTCGATAGCTTATGTGCTACCCTGAAAGTCTTAAACATCTACTGTTAATTTATTCGACTGTAAGTGCAGTCTAGCAGTTTATTAGAAGTCAAGCGTCATAATTGCTTAGGGAACCTTCGCTCCCTTCGGCAGACAATCTTTGATGAATTTCATGAAAAAATTCAACATCCATTAAAAATATATAAAAAACAGTTATATCTTAAAATTCAAGCAGGTTAACCAGGCAATCATGTCATGGAATCATTCATATTATCTGAAGGAGTATTTTTACCAGCTTTAACTTTTGAAAATAAATCCTCGGTAACCAGTGTCCATGTCAACCAAATAGTTAAAAATATTTGCGAATAATTTGCAACAATGACACAGAATTAGCAGTGAATGCAATAATGTTGATATCGCAAGAACCATTTGTAATACAGAAACTGAATATACATCCGCTTTCTTCATGGTAAAGCGGTTCCTGCAATGACATCATCTAGGTAACATTGCATACAGTACTTGGAATTATACATTATATTTTAAATATCTCTTTAATTAAATGACAATTTATTTTTGACATTTTCAAACATGTCTTGTGTATGAAATTTCAACTGCCAAGCAAGATATAGGCCTACTGATCTGCATACTGAACTATTCCTATTGAACCATCCAAATATGTTATATGTAATTTGATGGATTCTGACGATTGAAAGTGAATAACGATCTCGAGCTCTAGACTGGAACAGTGTATTGAGTTGAAGTAGGTTTAAAATATGAGATACATTTCTTCAGCCCGATATATGAAAAATACATGTGCACAATTTCCTAACGTTGGAATAAAGATTGCTGAATATATACACTGTCAAAAAGGTGTGCATATCCTGAACACTGAAATGCACACTAGTTTGTAACACCCTTTGATCATGTAAAAAGTGTTCAATTACGAAAACTAGTATGAATAGAGATTTATTTACAATATGTCACTGAAGTGTTATCAAGCCCATCAACTAGGTCGTCCTCAATAACAACAACGGAATAGGTTGTCCACAATATCGCCCAGTGTTGAATATTAGAACTCAGAAATGAAATGAGTGTTCTTTCTGAAGGGTGTTTCAAAAGTGTTACAGAATATGTGTTCATTTGTGAACACCGTGTTCAAATATGGTGAACACATGTGTTCATATATGTTCTCTAGTGTTCAGGTCTGAACATGAGTCTTCAGTTTTCACCACGATATGGTGTTCTGATTTGCACGTCAATATGAACGTTAGTTTTCAGTGCCGTCCAACCCCATATTTCGATTGTTGATATATTTAGCGTTGCGGAATGTTTGGTGCCTTTTTCTTTTCATTGTTGTTAAAAATAGACCAGTTGATGAATCCTCACATTATTTTTCAACTTATTCCAACAACCACTAAAGTTAGTGACGGATGAACGCTTACGCGTTCTATAAGTGTTACACATTTTTGCTGACAGTGTAGAATCCGGTAAACGGAATATCATAATGTACCAAGGAGTGATAGAGTGATTTTGAAAATAATGTGGAGCAGAGCTACAACCTTCCATTACAATGTGAATTAAGTAATACATATAGAAAAAGCCACTTTAAAACGATACAATAATATGCTAGGCCAAGGAATAAATTATAGTAACGAATAACTTCAAGATCTTTTCATTTTGGGACTAAATCATTTCAATAAAGCATAGAATACATCATCATCAGAATACGCAGCGCATGTAATAAATGTATGCCTTAGCAACAGGTAAGTACCGCCATGTAAATTGTAAATTCAAGTGATAGTCTTTACGAGATAAGCTTGAAATGGAATGCGTCTTCGAGACAGTCAAAACATGAATTGCAGGCAAGCACCTATAAGGTGCGTGGACCCCTCAGCCTGTTTTTTTTAGTCAAGTAGGATCAGGGCTGCATCTAGAGCCAGTTTAGTTTTGGAAAACATATGGGCACCCAAAACTCAAATGAAACAAAAAACGAAAGTGTTGTTTTTGTTCAATTTGAAAAGATTTCTGAAGGAAATACTCCTAGAAAAAGCTTCTGAAAGCCTCAATATCGATCCGATTGCATAGCTGGGTATTGAATTTCATGTTAATAAACCTTTGTTTTGTGATTGATCACAGGCTCTTTGCGCCGAAATTCACTTAAAAAAATTGGACCCTCAATAATGAATTACGAAAAGGAACTGGGAGTTTGGGATCGGAACCTGCAAAAAATCCCTGGATACCGTATATAACAGACTCCGGTTTTACGTGAGTGATGTGCTGGGATTACAGCATGCAAGGAAGTGTAGCTTTATCAGTGGCAATTTATGCATTGCACACGTGTGATAACAAGTAAACACACTTATTGACACAGGCCAACCCTTATCATTATTTGGGGGGAGCTCCAGGTATGCAAACTGATTCAAAATTGCACACAGTCAGGCTAAAAATGGACTCTCCTAATCACTCGTTTTACATAATTTCCAAGGTACAGTAACATGTTTGGTGACAAAAATTGAAGCATTATGTTGTACCAGTTAAATGCGTGGACACAAATATGGTTCATGCAAAAGTTTTAGAATAAATCATATGATGTAGAATAGAATGATTTAATAGCCAAATTTAAGAAAAATGTTGTCCTTCATTCAATAATAATCATGAATGGACCAGGCTTTCTTGTATCAGGGAACCTTCAAAATTCACAACGAAACATGCAACCAAGGGTTCCCGATGGGCATAGATAACAGTGCAAAAGCTAAGCCATCAATAAGGCCAAAAAAAAAATGTTTTGTTTCTGGTCGGAGGCTCTACAAAAAATTGATGCGGTGACGCGTTTTTTTTTTTTTTTACCTTCCCTGTATATTTGCTATATAAATGACCATCACTGAATTAGATTATCAAATAATATAAATAAAACAGAAACCAACAATCAACAACAAGTATTAAAATAAGATTGCACATTTTTAATGCACTGTTAGAGTGATTTAGAGTTTTATCAACTTCATCAATTACGATATAGTCAAAATACTGGCAGAATACTTCATATATCAGTCATACAGTGAATGAGTATCCGTGGTTGAGACTTTTACTGGCAGACATTTAAAATATCACACCTCCACAGATTTTTTGCATATCATACATCACAGCAGTGATTGCAAGTTTCATCAATATCAATTACAATACACAGTAAAAATACTGGACATATTCATCCTGTAATTTTCTGATCACACAGTTGTATAGTTCGGATTTTTGATTTGGCCTGTCGACGTTTTTGAATGCTGGCCATATTTTTCGCTGCTGTGAATTCATCAGAACTTCAAAAGCATTTTGACGTGTGGCAGTGCCAACAACAGTTTCAGCGCGAGAATTCACTGAAAATATGAAAAATTTGCCAAATTCCAAAACAGAATTCATTTGTGACGACAGTGGAATAGATTGAAATTGTCCGCTTAGTTTGTCCGACACTTTAGCTGATATGGTGCCATCATATTTCTCATCGAGGCTGAACATGTCGCCAGTTTGGAGCAGTCCCCGACGGAGATCCTCAAAAAAATTCGCCACAGTTATATCTGTGCGTGCTTCCACGAGGCAGAAGGGTCTAAGAATGTTGGAATCTGACACTATCTGTACAGAAATAAGCATCATGGAACACCAGACGACAAACATCGAGAAACACCAGACGTAACAAACAGAACAACTTTCGTTTTTGGCGGCAAGCGGAAGCGAAACATAAAAAACAAGAGCAGACAACTCGCTTGATTTCTTGTAAAGGGGAGCAACTCTTAATCGCTCATGAAAAAAAAATGGTTGATGCGCGGGTTTTGAAGTGATGCGCGCGCCGACCAGAAACAAAAGACTTTCTTTTTTACGCCTAAATTAAAAAATTTAAAAAAATAAAAAATCATGAAATTATCATAGCCATCTGAAAATCTAATCATTTCATCTATCAACATTCAGGAAGCTCTCACCAAATTTGGGCAGGCCCGACTTGATAGATCTGCAGACATTCAGCGGACAAGAACATGTTGATGGGCATAGATAACAGTGCAGAAGCTAAGCCATCAATAAATAATAATATTTTTTTTTAAAAATCATGACATCATCATAGCCATCTGAAAATCTAATCATTTCATCTGTCAACATTCAGGAAGCTCTCACCAAAGTTTGGTCAGACCCGATTTCATAGATCTGCAGATATTCAGCGGACAAGAACATGTTGATGGGCATAGATAACAGTGCAAAAGCTACGCCATCAATAAATAATAAAAAAAATAATTAAAAATCTTGACATCATCATAGCCATCTGAAAATCTAATCATTTCATCTGTCAACATTCAGGAAGCTCTCACCAAAGTTTGGTCAGGCCCGACTTCATAGATCTGAAGATATTTAGCGGACAAGAAAATGTTGACGGACGGACGGACGCTAGGACGGACGGACGTACGTACATGGCAACGACAAGACCCCACAGCCCTATGGGCTGAGGGGTAATAAAAGTCAATGATTAAAGTAAATTCATTATAGAATTAGCATAAGCTGCATGACAATTCAATTTATATAAATATATGGAAATATAAAAAAATGACAAGGATAAAATATGTATATATGTATTAACAGTATGTAAAAAAATATATTTGTATATAATGAATAAGACATTTTATGTGTAATCTAATGACTGTATGTGTTCATAAGAGGATTAAAGAGAAACCATTTTTGCTGACGACGGTCACAGCAGCCTCTGTATCTCCAAATGGAGTATATCCATCTTATTGGAAATTTGCGTATGTTTGGAAACCGTCAAGGTAATCTAGCACAACCTGGTGGATGAACTGAAATTGATCCTGGAATAAACAAGGAAAGGTATCTCAAAATTGTAAAAGAGTATTTTGCCTGGCAAGAAACTAGAATGTGCTAATATTTGCTTGGATCCTGTGCTGTCAGTCTGATGTAAAATTGGCATTGAGATTACCCACGAGAAAGTTCTCAGTGTACGACGGCTGTTTATTTGAGCGTAGAATTTTCCATCAGCATCACTCCCTTTATCAGAATATTTCAAGTTGAGAACAGCCGTAATCCATATGACCCACACGTTTGTGGAGAGACTGTTATTCATTTTAGCGTTCCCATATAAGTAACATTAAAAGTAAACAATAACAGAATAATTATCAACTAGCCCCAAACTTATATGGATCTATACCATGGACTCAAGATTTACTTCGTAGCATTTTGATTTGAAATACATCATAAATTTGTCACTTGTACACTCGTCGCACTCGTACACATTTTTGTATGATTTTCAAAGTAGTCACTTTTACACAGGCGAAACTCCTTCAGCTGTTACGTTTGTGAAGTTAAAAATTAATTTCTTTTATTCTACGCATGTTGATGGGGTTCGTTCAGACAAATATCCAAGTTTTACACTGTAAACGCGCAGAGTTAAAAAACTGTCTGCTTTTAGTATTTGTTTTTCCTGTACATTTTAGCATGGATTTGCTTTATATATCTAAATTATAACACCTCGAACCAAAAAGAATTAACGTTTTCAACGTCACCATATTCATCGTGACATTGCACCCCAATATCATTTTGGTTCAAGATGTCATATTCTATAACGCTTGTGTCAATAACATCGAGCTATCCAGTGCTTTAATTACAAGATTTACCACGGTTATGTGAAATGTCCATGTGTCAAGTGCTGGTGTTCATTAAGAGATTCCATTTTACAAGTCGGATGAGAAAAGGGACGTCTGCTTTCATACCAGTAACAATCGAATAAAACAAACAAATAAATTACAAGATGAAATTTCCTTCTCAAGTTTAACTGTTGTTTCCATCGGGAAATTGATTAACAAAGCGATACAAATAGGCATATATCCACGTCATTTCCCAACAGCTGACTCAGCTGACAAAATCACTCCTCGTTTGAGAGACCACATAAACTCGTCCACTGACATTGGCACGATGCCAACCAAGAAGGGAGCATAGTCCCAACATCAGTGGACGAGTTTTTTTTCCAAAAAGGGGAGAAAACTTGTCAAAGTTTAAAATAGGTTTTCAACCTTTCATTATAATCTTTGTTGATAATGAATTTGAGTAGTGCAATTGAATAGAAATAATGTTTTCATAGGCGTGCTAAATCGTTATTTGACGCACGGTTAGTGTGGGATAGTTAATAAAGTTTAGGGCGCGAGCTTCGTCCTTGCCCTAAAATATAAACTTTCCCACACTAACCGTGCGTCAAATAACGATTTAGCACGCCTATGAAAACGTTATTTCTTAATTTTAGACATATTAAAATATCCACGTTAAAATGTATAGGAAAAATCCCAATTTTATACGTTCGTCGACGCGGTTTCACGTCACTTTTGACTCTGAGCGTTTGCAATAAAGTACTTGAGTAGTTTTGCCATAGAGCTAATTGTGCAGAACTGCATAAAGTTTTATCTTCACAAACGCAACAGCTAAGAGACTTCCACCTATGTAAACGTAACTAATTCTATATGCAGTATTAGATCTGGCAATTTGTATATGAAAAATGGATGAGAACATGGATATTATTTCGTACCAGATCGGTGATGATTTCAGGTCGGTTGACCCTCATCTGTTTGATTGTCTGTAAAATGTTAACCTCCTGGTCCACCTTCAGCCTCTCGATGATCGAACTCACAGCACAGTAGAGACCGCTTCTTGATGCTCCGTCCCTATGGGAACAAAACACATACACTGCTAGATTACAGTAAACTACGACTCCGCCTAGTTCCAAATTTGATAACTTAAAACTTTTGTTACCGATCTTCTAGCTATTCATCAATACGAGATATATTGGCAGAAATTTTAAGCCATTAATCCAGTCTGTAATAAAGATAAGTTTCAACGGCGCAACATTCGTGCCACCTCACGGTTTGTAAGAAATTGGCGCATCTCAATAAGGGAAGCAATAGTTGATTATTCATGTAACTAAAGCTACAATCATTGAAATTTCTAATGCACTTTTGTTTGGCAAAACTGTAAAAACCCATCTCACTCGAGTAATACTGTGAAAATGCAACTATCCAAGGTTTAACATTGCAGGCATGCTGAAATTGGTAAAAATGACCTTCGTAATATCGTCAAAAATGCCTAACACGCATGCTTAATTGATCCTGATTAGTGATGGCGGAATTGGCAATGACATTCTACAGCAATGATCCCGTATATCATTGACAAACTCAGACCATTGTGGTCGATTCATGACCATATTTGTTGCTACGGTGTTTGTTTACTTTGAAGATACTCATGTATCGCTAGATACATTGGAGCGATATTCAAGAGGTGGAAAACATTGACGACTAAAAGCAATCATATGACTCTACAGGAAAGACACCTCGGCATATAACATTCAGACACGAGAATACGGTGGATTCTTGGACGCTTTTCTTGCGGTGGTTCATGTGGAGAGTATGAAGTATTTACACGGGCACTAGCACCGGCTGAAGTGAAATTAGATACGCTAGCTCGGGAGCTGTGATGAGAGGTCAGCTCAAACAACTCATCTGATGTTAATGGATGAGCATCGTTGACGTCTGGTGGAGTAAACACTCTAACATGGGGTAAACCTGGTAATGCAAGAATACCCAGAGAAACTAACATGCAATATCCGACGTCGTACGACGTAAATTCACTTTGGATTCACCACTACTACTCACCTTTATTACTGTGCCCACAATTTGATGCCAGTCTGCAATCTCTTTATGCTTACCCAAATTTCTTGAATTTTTTTTTACATTATATATCTATATATATATATTTTATGAATGTGAACGTCTGGAGCGAATTGAAGCGTTTTTACTCACAAACAGTGTACTATAATGGGTCCGTTTCCCGTCTTCTGTTGCCATCGTTCCACTTCCTCCATTAAGGTAATCATGGGAGCACTAGATGAAGGAACTGTTTCGTCATCTGACCAAAATGTACACTGAAACTGCTTGATGTGAGCCCTAGCTTTTGGCGTCTTAATAATTCAAGAAAATGAAATAAACCTCAATGAGAATAACTGCAGATGATCACCTTAGAAACACATATTTGTATAATTGTTCTGTGTTGCCATTAATAGATAGCTAATGGAAGTTGAATATCTCCTGCAACACTTCCATTTCTGTTCTTTCCAAATGAAGGATATTTTGTATGTTGATCGCCGAGGAACAATTATATCGTCTGATATATGTTTATATTAATGTTTGTTGAGGGATGATTAGGGTTGCGGAGTTGCTAATTGTAGTCACCCTGTGTAAATAAAGTTTACTATTATTAGGATTCCAAACCAGTGTGGATGGGAGCCTATTACGATGGTTATATTATTACCTGTCAGTGTGACTAACGTCAGAGGATCTACGAAGTAGGGTAAGCATCAGGGCATGTTTTTGCCAATTTCGAGGTTTATTGGTCACCTAAGTAGGTCAGCTCAGAACTTGCTGGTTACAGTCTGCCGATGCACGTTCATGCCAAAAATCAAGGTTCTAATGTCAGCGGTTCTCCTTATTTTGCCGGAGCAAGGATTCGGATAGACTGACTGGCTGATTTACTCATTACCGGACAATTTGCAACTGCGAGCCTAATTCGTGGGAATTTTTCGCCAGATCCTGCGCCTTCCATATTTCGATAAACTGATTGGGACATCTGTCACCAATAATGCCCACTGGTCAACATCCCTGGTGCCATCTTCGGTTCTTCAAAGATATTATCCGGAACCGTTGAAGCGATCATAATAAAACTTGGCATACATGATCGATAGGGATAGGCTGTTCCAGGCTCGCGGTTAGGGCCGCCATCGACCAATCGGAATTGGCCAAATTTCAATGTACTTCAGCTAATATTGAAGTGGATCGATCGCATTGAAATGTCATGTGAAGGTGCTGGATGAGGTGTAGACTATGGACACTATGTCCAGTTTTCCGATTGGTTGATCGGTTTGGTGGTCATATTGAATGAAGTCATTTCAACAGAAAAAAACACCTTCTCCAAAACTTTGAACCAAGAACTGTGAAGATGGACCTATCAGCTCGATACCTTTGTGCCGTGCCAAGGCTATCACAATGGACCGATCAAAACAGAGTTTTCCACATAACGGATTAATAGAGCGAAAAGCGGCCTGTATAGGTTTTCTGTTACGGTTATGAATTTTGCATTCATGACCATTTCTCATAATTTCTTACCCAGCAGCCATAATTGGCGCCGTAAGTAAGAGGAATGCTATTGCAAATCTCGCCAGTGAAACTCTTTTTCTATAAGTTGCATTTATGTATATGGCCAGTCTGAATATCAGCCCTGCTAACTTGTCTGAGGGTTAGCTGGCAACCAAGATGGCATCCGTAACAACCCGGGAGCTATTGCCAACTATATCAGCCATAACAGATTTTCATAGATTCATAGTATTTCGATTTTACATGTTTAACATTTGACATCCGGATCCTCGGAATCAAAATATTGTTCATAATTGCTAATTGCTTGAAGCCCGGTATTGTCGTTTGCTGCCATATTTATTACTAGTTTTGGTCAGGACGAAGCCTGCAACTTTATATGTTCTACATTTTCCTCACCTCTTTCTTATATTTGAGTTGAAGGGTTCTTGTGACGTAGAATTTTCCCTCGTCTGCTTGCAGTGTCTCTACATCAAAAGGACCATACTGCTCCGAGGTACCAGGCCAGTATATCCCAATATCCTGAAAAACATTCGCCTCTCTTATTGAATTCTTCGTTTACATTGGCGAAGCTCCTTAATGTGAGAGGGCAGTAAAGCAGATTTTTTTCTTCAAAACCGGCAATATCACATTTTTTTTATATTTATACACTGAAATATCATCCTCGAGAATATTGCGATGGCCAGTTGTATGGAATGGATATATGATTGATCAAAATATGTTCCCTTACAAGCGTCTGGTCCATCATTCAGTCGTCGTTCATGAATGAATATCCGCGTCCATAACCCAAAGACCTATTCCATATTCCATATAACAGTATTAGCATCAAATTCAAGAAGACAATCATAATATACATAAACATAAGCTAGATTCCTGCAAGAGAGAAGCGGTCAACAGTTTTCATCGATGCCGACAAGACATCATGATGTTTCAAAAATATCAAATCCGAATCGCTGATCAGTATTCTTAATCCATAATAATCTTTATAAAGTCGTCATCTAGAGAATGATGTATCTCAGTCACGCTGTGATTGTGACTGCTCATATGAGCACCATGAAGATTTAGAAATACATAGGTTCATACAGCACCTAACCCCGGGTTAAGCGGAATTAGACACAAGTTACGAAACGTAACGCCATAGATCTTGCACGCTACGCTCGTGTTTTGCTATCAGTATCGTCAAATTTGAGAAACTTTTGAGTGGAGGCGCTTGATGGTATGACCTTGTTTTATAAGTGTCTGCAACAATGTTTTGTGGCGTTGATTAAAATCGTCACATTTAACACAAGATCTAGCAAATGCTACTAGGCGAGATATGTATACGCCATATGCAGATGCCACTGGAATATTACTGTCCAGAAAGAGTCATTTATATAACGATTATCCATGGCGAGAAGATCGTCTATATAGCGTTTCGTGAATGAGAAGGAATGGGCTTTGTATGGATCAGTTTTGAAAGCGCCTGCATATAGACATACTCACAAGAAAACAGATATAGGTCAACCAACAGGGGTGCAAAATTAGTGCCCATTGGAATACCTGTATGCTGTTGATATATTGTGTTGCCAAATTTCACATAGATAGTTTTAATGAAAAATTCAAGCAACTTTATAAACAAAGAAACAGGCCATGAATGACATCTCTAGTATGCAGTAGAGCCAAAGAATGCTTTATGGCTTCCGACATTAATATATCTACGATCAGTTTTCTCGAACACAGATACTGTTAATGAACTTAGACGATCAATAAAGGTCCTGATGAGGGACTGTAGTAGAGAAAGTCGAGAAATCTCATGTGGATACATGTCTGTACTTGTGACCTTCAGCATCAAGTTCTTCCGTAAGACATTTTGAGTTTTTCAATATCCACATATATTCAACGCCAGAGTTTTTAGAGGTAGTGGCGCAGTACCTTTCCCAAAATGCTTTTACCTCCTGAAGGGCCCACGTCAACATTCTTCGTTCTTTCAAATACTCAAACTTCTTAATATATTGTGTGGCAGTATAATTTTGGTTTGAGGTATCATATTTTTGGTAATAGGGAAAATCTACCATATAAATGCCCCTAATAATAATGCTCCAGCAAGCACATTATATCAATCATATATCTATTTATTTGCAGCTGACTATCGCCAATTTTTCGAGGCTGATATTGCAGTATATGAACTTAAAAGAAAAAGATAATTCTAGAGTGAAAATCAAACCGACTTTACTACCTCCACAAAAAGAGGAGCTTTTCACACATTAACATCACATATTTTTTGGGTATCGCAAATAGCTATAATGGTAACTTCAATCCAAAGAGTCATCCAACCAGGATACACGTCATGACTGCAGTGGAAATTTCAAGTTTTCAGGTCAAGGCATCATATTCGAATTTCAATACTTATAAGCCGTCTAAAAATAATCGTCTGTAATCTACAGAACTTTCACGTTTAACAACTAACACCAATTCCAAACGGGTTGTTCTCCCAAGAGAGAAGGGTTAGCAGTATTCAATGATGGTGGCTGAACAGCATACTACTCTATTCATGAAGCCCTTTTCACTGACCAGTACACATAAGCTGAAAAACATGAAGTTTGTTTCTTGCAAAAGGGAAGTGATCAGCTGTATCCAATGATGACAGCAAGATATCATGGTGATTCGTTTTTAAAATCTTAATTGAAATGAACTGTCAAGGTTTTTTCGATAGTATAATGTATAGCAGTCACATATTAGAGTGTGACGGTTCTTTGAAAACCATATGAAGATAAAACACAGTTACATAAAGACTTAAAGCCAAGTATAGATGAAACCGAATGATGTCGAATATTGTCTTTGATAGCAGAATGATCTACCGGAATAGGCTGGACAGGACAGCGAACAAACGAGGTCTCAAGAAATGTATTGGAAAACACGTCAATGCATGTACCGATGTCGCCACTGTAGTAAATAATCATTATTAAATGCTGTGGACCCCCACCGGGACACATTCAACTACACACAGCATGGTGCGGGTATACTTTATACTATCAACATACCGTCCCGGCATGTCCTGCGGAGTTCAGCATGATGATGGAGCGGACATCCTGTTCATGGATCAACCTCCAAAAGTCGATCACTGTACCAGGAAGAGGCATCTGTGTGATGATGAAGGCTCGTTTTCTCTTGTATGCCTAAACATTATCATTAAATATAAATCCAAGTATAAAAAGATATACATATTATACTCTTTACCACACACAAGCTACCCATCAACCTTTAATGATAGATTATTCAACATTAAGGTATAAAATACCAAATATCGTTAATTGCATGGTAATTACATGTACCGATGGCGCCACTGTTTTTAAGATTCGCCATCAGTTGCCTGATATATGTCAACTTGACCCTGTCAGACATACTTTCTCCTCTAATGCTACGGAACGTCGAACAATAGAGGACTGAGTCTATTTGCATATTCCCAAGCGCTGTATCATGAGCAAATTCAAAATGGCGGACGTAAGTGTGTAAAATAGTCCCGTTTAAAACAAAACGTGTATAAGAAAGAATTCTGCATTGTGTGCATAGAAGTGCACAAAACTTTTGTAGTTCACAAGAGGTAGATATTTCTTTAATTAACATGCCGTCGTTGCAAAGAAAATTGCATAGGTTAAAAACTGAACAGATCAGCAGAAAATGCCCTTTTTGGAATATGCCGTCAATGTAATGTCATCGGTGCAGCCATCTTGAGTTTGTTTTATATTTTCTGGTAGATTATGATCCTTGGATACAGTGTGGTACGTTTCAGCTCCCTAGGCTCAGATTTAATGAACCGAGGAACCAGTAAACCGCACTGAAGTATCTCAAATGGACCAATACAGATTCACACTGAACTGCAGCTTTAGAACCAAGCATGACGAATTGCAGGCATTTGGATTGCCTAACCCAGTTCATGGTTAATAATTTATATAAAATGAAATTGAAACTGATATGAAGCCATATGTGGAGCGTCAATAAAAGTACAGTCCCTTTTAACCACTAATATTATCGATATACTACTTTTATAATTCAAGATATAGTGTTCTAACGTTGTCGTTACTGCATACTCTTTTCCATGTTCTTTTATTCAGTCATTCAATTTAGACCGATATCAAAATTGCGGAAATAGAGACAAAATACCAGATGCTCCTTATGTAATCCTGATACACAGAATGGTTTAGTTCACTTACCGGAAGGAATACGGCGTTGATGTAATTGTTCGCTCCAGGGACAGGTGTAGACAGGAAAAGCCTAACACTGTCAGCTGTGAAACAAAGAGGACACGTTATCAAGCACATAGGTGATAAACCTTATTCTCACAAACCTTAAAGAAAAAAGGGTAGTCGTTATCCTCATTTGGATGCGTTCACGAATTTGTAAAAATATTTATCACCTTGTGAGAGGGTGAACTCCAAGATACAAGCATGCAGGGAAATGATTATTAGTCACACTCCCGATGCTTAAATTCTCTTGACATCAACTTCTTTACGTCTTACTCTCAGATATACCGACACTGACAGTCTAGGACCTTACACACACTTGACTATTGAATTATGATGTTATAGCAGAGAAAAAAAGTCAACAGTTTCATTGGCACAAGCAAGGTATCCTGACAAGTATTTTTGCGCAAAATGAATCACATGGAACACAAGCACTGTGCGTACGTAATGAAACATCAAAGAATTAATTGACCTAAATCAATAAATATCTTATCAACGCCCAGTTTCCACCTCGTTTGTAAGATCTTATGAATCCCGATTAGCGCCTAGTCCGCTAAGGGTCACGTCCAATTAATAGAGGCACACTCTCGATGCCTTCGAGATGAATCGAGAAATTTCTCGGCTGAAACCGGAAGGGCAGAGCCGGGACCTCTGGCGACGTTTCCCGGTTTGCTCCCGGTTCTTCCCGGTTTTCGAGATGGATACGAAATTGATCAGTAATCTCGAAGGGGATCCCGGTTTGTATATGTCCGTGTTTTGTTGCACTTAAATTTGTCGTTTCTTAGCTTCTCAGGCGATCAGAGTGTTGTGCGGGTACCATATTTGGGGGGGGGGGGGCAATTGTCGTATAAGCATACTGCATCTCGGCAATTAATTGTTTTAAAACTGTCTTTCATGATAAATGTCTAATTGATATATCCATTTTTTTTTATGTTTCCTGACCCCAACTGAATTAAAACGTTCCATTTATCTATATAAATCAAAGAGTATAAAATTGAAAGATTTTGTCACACATGGATTGTATAACCTCACACATGGACCGTATAAGTTCATTAATAGTATCTGTGTTCAAGAAAACTGATCGTAGATATATTAATGTCGGAAGCCATAAATCATTCTTTAGCTCGACTACATACAAGAGATATCATTCATGGGATGTTTCTTTGTTTATAGAGTTGCTTGAATTTCTCATTAAAAATATCTATGTGAAATTTGGCAACACAATATATCAGCAGCATATAGGTATTCCAATGGGTACTAATTGTGCACCCCTGTTGGCTGACCTGTATCTGTTCTCTTATGAATATGACTATATGCAGGCGCTTTCAAAAACCGATCCATTCAAAGCCCGTTCCTTCTCATTCACCAAACACTA
Source organism: Hanleya hanleyi (assembly GCA_036873755.1). Taxonomy (NCBI): domain Eukaryota; kingdom Metazoa; phylum Mollusca; class Polyplacophora; order Lepidopleurida; family Hanleyidae; genus Hanleya; species Hanleya hanleyi. The sequence goes on from JAVTVY010045886.1 coordinate 184,244, forward strand.
TATAGACGATCTTCTCGCTGTGGATAATCGCTATATAAATGACGCAGTGAAGGATATATATCCACCTTCACTGGATTTGAAGGAAACTACAGATAGCCCCACAGGCACATCTTATTTAGATCTCTATCTCTATAAAAATGAAGCGGGCATTCTCTCTCGTCGACTTTATGACAAAAGAGATGATTACAATTTCGACATCGTAAACTATCCCTTTTTGGATAGTAATATTCCAGTGGGACCTGCATATGGCGTATACATATCTCGCTTAGTAGCATTTGCTAGATCCTGTGTTAAATGTGATGATTTTAACCAACGTCACAAAACATTGTTGCAGAAACTTATAAAACAGGGCTATTCCACCAAGCGCCTCCACCCAAAGTTTCTCAAATTTGGCGATACATATCGCATGCTGATAGCAAAATACGAACGAGGCGTGCAAGATCTGTGACGCTACGTTTCGTAACTTGTGTCTAATTCCGCTTAACACGGGGCTAGGGGCCGTATGAACCCATGTACTTCAAGATCCTCATGGTGCTCATATGAATAGTCACAATCAAAGCGTGACTGAGATACATCATTCTTTAGATGACGACTTTACAACGAATATTATGGATTAAGAATACTGATCAGCGATACGGATTTGATATTTTTGGAACATCATGATGTCTTGCCGGCATCATTGAAAACTGTTGACCGCTTCTCTCTTGCAGGAAACAAGCTTATGTTTATGTTTACTATGATTGTCTATTTGAATTTGGTGCTAATACTGTTATATGGAATATGAAATAGGTCTTTGGATTATGGACGCGGATATTCTCTAATGGACGACGGCTGGATTATGAATGACGAACTAGACGCTTGTGATCTGGCTAATATGCGACGCGGAATAACTGACACAACTGGATTTAATCTGAAAAATAATGATATGGAAGCATACGATAATTATTGTTTCATAATATTGGTTTAAAACCAAACATAGAACGTTTCAACCGAAAAATGAAGTGTGGCCGGTGTTTTAACCTCTTTGTGTAATTCGTTTTATAATTTTGTATTATTCATCGCAGATTTCATTTTACTGAGAATTACTGACTGCCTTGAGATATAGCTCGAGTAAGGAGATTATGTCAACAAAGTGTATTTATGATACAAACTTGCCTGGTAGAGATTAATAATGAATATAATGACAATCGGAACTAGAGGTGTTGATAATTCACACGACAGTCGGTCTATGAAAACCGTCGGCTTGAAACAATAGCGAATAGAGAGAGGGGTTAATTACTTTGAAAGAAAAACTGGGAGAAAACACTTTTGGCGGGGATTGATAAGATATTCACGTTCTATTATTTATTGATAGTTTCATGTGTCTAGCAAATTAACTGAATAATGAAAGTAATTAGTGCCCAATTCAGAGTGCAATCGGGCTTTAAATCAACGTTCATGTACATTTTACTACAACAATACCACGTGTTGTTAGTGTAAAATTACAAGCGTCTAGTCCGTCATTCATAATCCAGCCGTCGTCCATTAGAGAATATCCGCGTCCATAATCCAAAGACCTATTCCATTTTCCACATAACAGTATTAGCACCAAATTCAAAAAGACAATCATAGTATACATAAACATAGGCTTGTTTCCTGCAAGAGAGAAGCGGTCAACAGTTTTCAATGATGCCGGCAAGACATCAAAGCTTATATTGAATGCTCAAACACTTCGATCGCGCGTTTATTTATATTATCCGGTTTCCAATGCATTACTAGTCGCTCCTGTGGTCTTTAGAGCTGCTGTGTTTCTGAAAATTGAGGAAATTATCCATGAAACGTGGTACAATAATTTTTCAAGTCACGATCCTATCATATAAGTAATATCAACTAAGATTTCCCACTATGATATACTTTCAGAAAAAAACATACGGAATTTTATTACAGACTTGTAGAATTTATTTCAATTCGCAGTTCCTGGGTATATCTCATGAAGTGATTCGAATTCCAAAATAGGTTCGAAATAATTTACTCTGAATAATAACGAGCCAAATTATGAAACTCAATTGCTGATGTTTTTTTCTTTCCACACAAAAAAAAATGCGCTGTCAGAGCAAGTATGCGACTACAGATCGTTAGAGGGAATAAACAAATAATGTTAAATGAATTATGTTTACTGTACTTCATTATCCACGGTTTAATGCATATGTACTCGCCGAGATTAGTCTGGCTGCCACAGAAAATACATATAGAGCGGGCATACGCCTTCCGAATGGTTCAAACCTTAATTTGAAGGCATCTCGATTCCATTCTCGAAGCATACATGTACAACAAAGCGCCATCTACTCTATAATACACTGATGTTCATTTAGCTTCAACCTCTGGGAAATAGAGAAGCTGGTTACGTCCATCCTTTCCCTATTTTCAAAACAAGTCGGTTAGTCCCACTTTACATACATAGGGACCACATGTCTAAAAGCAATTAAATATTCGTGAGATCAGGTCACTGGACAAAGGACTTGCATACGTTGGCAGCGTTGACAAGATATTAAAATCAGCCCATTGCACATTGTTGAGATAAGAAAGAAGAGCCCGTCTGTGCGTTGACCTGTGACTTCAGCTGATCAGATACTGGTTCGTGTAATTTCAAATTGCACTATATTTTAACCCAGGAGAATATTTTGAACTGGCGATAACCGGACAAAATTTTACACATATGTACTATATTTTCCTAGTATTCAAAGAAAGTGACATTACGCTTAGAATATTGTATAATTTGGCAAATATTACATGAAAATATGCCAGCTATCCCCAGTTCAAAATAGGCCCCTTGTTTAAAAGATAAGGCACAGTGAAATTATGCGAACAAGTAGCTGATCAGCTGATGCCCCGGGACACTGCACAGAAAGGCTCCCCTTTGTTCTCTCAATAATTTCCAAAAGGTGGACTGAGAATGCACAACCCAACATTGGCTATTAATTACGCGAAGCCCTGTATTTTCACAATTTTCCACTGTTTATATACACTTTTGTACAATTTTCTTGAACTCGACTAAAACATTTACTGACCAGCCAGGATGTCCATGTTGCGATTTTTAGGTTTGTTTGCTGGATCTGAAGCAGCTTTCACATCTGTTGTCTTCAGGGCGGGCGACATATCCTTTAAAACCTGCAAATGTATACTTTTGAAACAGACTTTGCTACATGTAATTCAAGACTAGCGTGATATCCAGTGCATATTGAAGAAATTGAAGGCTTGTCCCTTAATGGAGACGAATACATCATTCATATCTGTACATCACATATACAGTATATATATCCATATCTGATTAAAAACAAGGAGACGGATCATACCTGGAACTGTTCCTGTAGTTTTGTTTTTCCATTGTCAGGGTTCACTGAACGCAGTTCACGGTACTTGGTGGCGAAGTAGGTACTGGGAACTGAACAGTTGGACAATTTGATGGCCTCTACGAGAGCATCATAGAGAAAGTCATACTGTCCCTGTGCCGGCAAATTAAATGGGTATAATTGTCCATTTCGGTCAACAGTAAACATTTGATGAAAACAGTTGTCAGAAATATGTTTGTGTAGTAAGAAACGTGTAATTATATCAGACGAAAATTCACGTTGTAGCAAATAATAGGTTACCAGGAACAATTTACGCAATCCCTGACCATGTCAAATGGCAAGATTTCATTAAAAGAAAGTTACATAACTGAAACCAGATAAATAATTCCCGGATGCCATTTTCAATCACAATAAGTTAGCTGTCACCAGGACTGTACGAAAATACGATGTCGACCAGTTCCAATTAGACTGAAACAAGGCCGATCTGTGGTGCCTGATTTTCACAACTTCCGGGTTCACGACAATGCTGAAATTCCACTGGCCAAAATATTACCAGTGCCCGTTAATTTCTAGAAGGAATTAGTACAATTCACAGATTATATTTCGGACTCAATCGACAATCAATATTTTCAATCGACAATCTTTTTCTGAATATCAACTAACCAATCTTAGAGCTCGATTGCTCCATATAACCCGATACAACTTGGCTGGCTAGTTCATTAATGGAATAGTAAACCTGCGTAAACTCGTGCTCGGCATGACAGAATTATGCCATCAGATTTTAAAAACACCGGTAGAAAAAATTAGCAAAATTCTACAGCTGAGTAAACACTTATTTATCGTTCACACTTTAGCACTTCATGATCTGCGACATGTTGGAATGACTGTGACGTTTGACAGGTCATACGACTTTTATGTAGATGGCGCTGCGACAAAAAATCTCGTTGTCATCCGGGCTCTATCTTATAAGGTAAACATTAAACAACAACAACGGCAGCATTAGCAGCGTTTCTTCTACCGCTATCGGGTGATGTGGCCTGATATTCCTGCCTCATCAGAAAGAGAGCTCGTGAAATCATATGCACAATGCCACATGTCCAACTGTATATCAATTCCTCATTCATATATCACGATCCTCATGATCGTCTCGGAGCATAAAGAAAGATCCACAGATCTGTCAATAGCCATCGACACAATAATTTATAACTGGCCTACATGTTATTAGCTTCACTACCTGGAGCACAACTACGTCACAGGAATAATGTCAGGTGATATTTCAAGGATTTTCATTGGCTAACGGCTCTCAGGCTTGTCACAATGGCGACCTCCACGGATTCGTGATCTGGGCAATAGCTCTGATGTTCAAAACGTTCTCATTCATTCGGAATTACTAGAAAAGCTTTTTGTTTTTTTGAATGCTGATGATATAGCTCTTTCGATATTAGTATGCATCTACTTAGGGTTTTCTATTCGTTTAAATCGTTTTCACCAATATAAGTCGATATCCATATTAATAGCCAACTCCAAACATGTCAATGCCCATCAAAAACATGGCGAGTAAAGGTACCTCATTTTGTATCATGTTGACCCTTTGTTGTCTCATAAGTCGGACACAGGCCGGTACATCCACGACGCCATCCTCGTTGGCCTGTTGGATCAGATAATCTAGCCCGATAAACGTCCCTGTCCGACCTATCCCTGCACTGAATGAATAAGGATCAAGGTTTGTATCCAATTATTTTCAGGATGATATTTTCTTAGTATAGCATAAATACTTGAGGTGGATGGGCCAGTCCTGTACCAGACTAGAGGTTCTGCTTGGTGGCTTGGCAGGAAGAGCCAGCCACTGTTTGCGGTGTGCCGTGGAATCTGACTGTGTGTCTAGAAAGATTCCATGTCCTGATGGTATTATAGGAAATCATGCCGAAAAGAATCAAGCCGGTGGCGGTGTTTATTCTGAGAAAGTAAGCTTGGTGACTACAGTTATACCCGTGTGTGACGCGGATTCGGAGGGGGTGGGTGCACTTGGACAGGCATACGTCGACAGTTCAGTCAGAACCGGTCTTGCAGTTGATGGAACTGGAACATAGGTACGTGATGGAATTCTGTTGTGTTCGCGTGGTATAAACAAGACAGTGAATTAAGTTGTGCGCGATTCCATACCATTTCGCTTTGAAGTAATATTTCTGGGATGTCAAGATTTCAGAACAATAAAAGTTTGAACAATGCCAATTTAGACTGTATGGATTTCAAGGTCAAGATCAAGATTACAGACTTTGAACTTTGAACAATTTAATGCATGCACTAAATGCAGGACTTCTAATGAACTGAATTTCTGAAATACGGTAGTTCGAAAAGTATTTGATTAATGTTGGATCATGGGTCGTATAACTCGGTCGACTGCTGCGTTTTTAGTCGTATTCTTATTTGTTATGTTGAATACAATTTTTCTGCAGAATAGCAGTGTTGTTGGTTTATTACATTCTGAAATCCGGGGGTCACGGATTAGTCAAAAATGTCACACACTGATCTGTGACCCCCGGATTTCAGAATGGTATAAACCAACAACACTGATATTCAGCAGAACAATTGTATCCAATATAGCAAATCATAGTCGACCTAAGAATACGACTAATAACGCAGCGGTCGACCTACTAATACTCTCCATGATCCAACATCAATCAAATATATTTTGGGTTACCGTATTTTAGAGGTATTGTAAAGGTACTCAAATAACTCAGCCATCAGAGTTTGGCATCAAATGGCCAGCAGTAAATGCAAGCGCTCTTTACCATTCGACCAGGGTCAGGCATATATTCTCGATAACGTAGGGCTATACTTACAGCTCGAAAACTAATTGTCTACTGATAACAGTATAAAAAAATAAAGAAATGAAACACTACAAGTACTGGAATTGGGAGTATAGATGAAAACCAAAATGTGAATAGTTACAGTACACAACCAGACACATGGTGTTGGCCCAATACCATTTATTGGTGTTGGGAGCTGGTTAACACCATAAAGTAGTGTTGACGAATGGTGTTGAGGCAAACATCAATTAACATCAACTAATGGTGTTGGTCAACATAAATAAAGGGTGTTTTGAAGGGTAAATATGGTGAAGGATCCAATTCAACAACATTTATTGATGTAGAGATCAACACCATATCAACATCAATTCTAACATATCTGGCTACAAAAAATTACTCCAGAGATTGCCATTCCGATTGTATTGTTCTCAAGCCATCCAAATTATCAGTATGTTCTCGGATGTTATGTAGTTTTTGAATCATACTTTATTTAATTTTAAATTTTGGGGTTTCTTGTGAAAATAGTATCACCAATAATCGGATTACCTGCAGTGTACAAACAGTGGACCGCTTAGATTTGTTTTGGTAGAGTTTACTTTATCGCGAAAGTTCAGGAGTCCAGTGGCATGGGACGGTACCCCATGATCAGGCCATGCGGTGAAGTGAAACTGCTTGATTTTCTTTGTCGTCCCAGGGTGCTACAATAGCGAGGACAAACAACCAAATGAATCGAACGATGTTGACATATCAAAATAACGACGTTTAACCAGAGCTAATATGCCACATTCGATATTCTGTATGGGTGGTATCTATGATTCACCAGTTAGTACAATATAATCAATAACATAATCATATCAAACTGCTACATTTTACTAATTGAAAGTAATCGTCAAATCAAAATATTCGGTAATGTCGGCCTATCAATTATCAGATGTAGAAAGTTATGGAAAGAATAAACAAGGAGCTCATAGTCCGTATATAGGGGTAGCAATTATGGAGGTTATGCGAAAGGGCCTTGAAAAGCACTCGACGCTTAAACTGCTATGCATAGCAGCATTGCCAATTACAACGCATATAAGGGAAGCGGGAAGAGGTGCCGACATACTGACAAGAGCCACATGACTTCACAGTATAGTCTTCTGGTTAACCTATTCTAAAGAATATACCAATAATCAAACGATTCGTGATGTGTTGTATCTCAGGTACGCTTTTATTGTACCTGTTCATGTGGCAACTTGGATGACATGACCACACGGCCCCTAGCACCGGCATAAGCGGTATTAGATACAAATCTAGAGAGCTATGGTGGAAATGCTCTGACAACTCGTATATTGGTAATTGGTGAGCTGTGCCGCTGTGACAACTCGTACACTGGGGATTGATGAGCTGTATCGTCGTCAGATGAAAATGACGGCATTTAACACAAAATACTAGTCTGTAGGCCCGATGTCGACCCAGCATCAACTTTCCACAAATGCCAACATATATCAAAGACCAAAAGGTCTGCATGTCGGAGCTACTGCATGTATGATTAGACCTACTCACTCAGTCATCCTTCCATTCATCATGAACAGCGTTTCCAGGCAGCTACTCTTAATATCCGATGCTCATGGATAGTGGCATACATCACTCACCTTTTTGTGAGTGACATTCAAAGTTCTTATGGTGAAGTCCGCAAACACATCTTCCTCAAACAATGTGGTCGTAATTTGACCGAAATCGGCTGTCTCGGACACAGCGTGGGGCCAGTATTGATCGCACTTTTTCTGGATGAGAAAATAACCAATATTTATAATACAGGTACTACATATAAGCCAATGAACGGTAATCAATTCAATCAATGGCTGTCCAGTATCCTTCCTATATTGAACGACAGCAGCTTCATTGGACCGCTGTTGAAACCGGTGTTGGACGATAATAAAGGGAGACAACTCTGATTCGTACATACATTGTCGGTTGTGCCTGTATGTTTTAACTTGTGTCATGCTCTGTATAATAAATGGATAATCATACAATGTTGATTCCAATATCGATTGTTATTGTATCATCCACGTTTTGTGTTCGTAATCTGTGGTAGACTCGACGACTGTGGTGTTTGGTCCAAACGACTTTCAATACAACATAGATTCGCACGATAAAAGTCAATATTATACTAGTAATCGCCCAGTAAAAACTGGACATAATATGTATTCTGCTTCGTGACAGTGTTTGGGAGAGGGATTGTAAACAATTACAGGATCGGTTGATCATTTATTGAACGTATATTCACTGGGTGAATAAGGCACTAACATGGTTCTTGGTGGATGGCAAATTCATATGTACTGCCAAATTTTGCATATCTGACTCATTGCCTCACCCTCACTGAAAGTTAGTATCTTCGCATGTAGTAGCATGGCAGTTTCTACGAGATTGTTTGAACATCAATTCCAGCGTTAAGGAATTACAAGATGTTGTTCTTGTTTTAGTTGTCCTGGTATTACTTGTCCGTGGGAACATCTGTTATGGAATATCATTTTCCTAACCCTGTTATTGAGAACTGTAGGATGAGAGAAAAAAGGTGAAATAAAATTGTTTGTATCTGATAACGTAGCATTCAAATATCAAGTGACGGAATGACAGGAAAATAACCCTCATAGACATGCTGGTTACACACGTATTTAATCAATATTTCTCATTTCAGGTGATGTTTCATTCGAATGCCGAACGTCTTGACTACCTTACATCTGATTTTCGCCAGGTAAAGTTTCAAATTCAGGTTAATAAAAACCGCGTTTGGTAATTGCATTTTGAGATTTTTGGAGAGGTGATATTTCATGTTTTATACTTGATTGAAGATGACTGGTCGACAACATGGGCAAACAGTTTCATGAATGACACAATCGGGATTTTGGAATTATGTTACGGAATTACATTTGGTTACAAATTCCAGGAATTCATGTGAAATACCTACGTTTGTAGATGTAATTTCAATTCGAACATGTACTTCAGCGATTGCGGTAATGGTTATTGTGAGTGGGTGCAACCGATAACTGAATTTGTATTTTCATGAAGACATTTCTATTTTAAAATTTTGTAAGAAATTTCCTGAACTGGGAGTAACACTGTTGCCGATGAAGCTTTATCTAGAGATGGTTGAATTTTGTTGGAGAATCTGCCCAAAACTATACTTGCAGTGGTCGCCACATGTTAATGATTTTGGACAGGAGAGAAGCCTTATTGATGTATTGGGTAAGAATAAATAGCAAGCGTCAGTTCCGACATCCAATATTCAGCCGTCGTCCACAAAAGAATATCCGCATCAAGAATCGAAAGACCTATTTCGTATGACAGGTATCATCAATTCCAAATGTTTATGAAATAAAAATAATAAAAACAAAAGATGATTTCCTACACGAGAAAAACGGTCAACGATACCAGCAAGACATGATGATTTTCTGTACATAAAATCCAAATCACTTTATCCAAATGAATTCCAAGTCGTTTCCAATTTAGGTATCTCAGTCCCGCTTTGATTGTGACTGTTAATTTGAACACCATGTAAAGCACATGATATTCAAACGGACCCTAGTCCCGGGTTAAGCTGAATCAGACACAGAGTACGAAACGTAGCGCCAGAAATCTTGCACGCTACGATGTATTGTAGCGTCTGAATTGTCCATCTCGGTTGAATATGGTTTTGGCTTCACATAGAATAAAACAGGATCCCATTTCGTTTGTATAAAGAGGTCCACAATGCGAATGATAAGTATGAGGACGTAACCAACACTTTACCTTCGTGTCTTCCACGAGATTTGTGAGCATGATGACTTTCCCAGTGTTCACCTGCCAAATCGTTCGCCAGAAATCGTCAATAATTATAGCATTCGGGCCTGTAAACAGAGGGCTACACAATATATTCTCTTAAAAGTATTAAATTTCTCGCAAGTTTACCGAAAATGGAAAGAACTGCAACTATGCGCAACATGATTGCCTCCGAAACTAGAGTAGAGCATGTATCAAGTCTATTTATAAGTATGAGTTTATATAAGTATTACAAGCATGTGTATAAAACAACGCTCTTTTCCATGTACAAGATACTGGTAGCGAGCAAGGGTCAGTTTCATTCAGTGATACTGGCCGCCTTGCGTTCAAAGCGAAGGGGCAGACACGATACATACCCTGTGAGGCCACGTATTTGTTCTCTTCTTTATAGCCCTATAGAATAAATAAAGAAATAAAGAGGAGAATAACAGTGTGCATATTTAGTATCTCAACATATTAATTGAATAGGTTATCAGGTAACACTCAGATTAAAGTGACTTTCCAGAATTACAGAAATCACCAGGTCTAGTGTGGAAAATTTATTGTACATTGACACTCGCTTTCAAGATGTTTCGTTATTCACAAGAAAGGAGACCACAAATCGTTGGTGGATAACGACCTATTTTCCCTCTTTTTACACCATTAAACGCTACATGATTCACTTGTCAGAATGAGTTGTTAATTAATTAATGAGTTATTTTTAGCCTCACGTGGATATAACAGGCGTTGATGTAATCAGAGTCTGGGTTGTCGTCTAATGGCTCCAATACCACCCTGGAATGGTCATCTGAAATATCACAATTTCTCTGTAAAGTATGTGTTATTTGTGTAATATTACATATAATATAGTTCATAAACGGATATTATTAGATCCAAACATTCTGCTGATATGATTGCGCTGTCAAACAGTAGACCGAAAACGTCTTGGAAAACCTAATTATAACCTTCAGTGTGTTGCGTGTCGTGAGCAAACAATTGTTAAATATAAGGCAAAAATTTCACCACGGCAGTACAAACAATAGTCAAATGGGCTCCAATACCCCTCGGCTATCAGTCATTTTCTATACTCAGCAATCATGCATTGCACAAGGTGTATTTTTAGAACTTTGACAACATCATGTAGGTTAACAAAATGTGATCTAGTGGGGTTAACTCATGTTCTTTCATTTTAGAAAAACATTGGACGTCAGCTTTGGCCAAGGTCTTAATTGATGGGGAAAATGTTGCACTAAGTTCCTGGTAGAGCATGGCCAAATTCTTAACTCTATATACTCTTTATGAAATTTGCGGTCTTTAAGACGACAGGACTTGTGCGCGTGATCTTTAAGATGTTGTAACGCGTAGTCGTCTCAGACACAGGGATGGTCTTCATAAAACCTATACAATAATAGATTCCAAGGTCCGGCTTCTGAGATTTATCGAAAAGGAATAGAAAACCCTAAGATGATGCAAACGTATATCCAAAGAACTATATCATTATTATTCGAAAAACAAAACAAATCAGCTTTTCTAGTAATTCCGAGTGAATGAGATCATTTTGAACATCAGAACTATTGCCCATATTAATAATCCGTGGAAGTCGCCATTTTAACAAGCCCGAGAGCCGTTAGCCAATGAAGATCCTTTAAATATCACCTGACATTATTCCTGTGACGTAGTTGGGCCCAAGCCAGAGTAGCTATAGCTCCGGTGTAGCCTTGTTCCATACTACGTGAGAACAACGCTACGGCTGTAAACCAGTCACCAGATCGAGTTGTTGGGAAATTGCCGTACGGGCAATATTTGCCGAACCAATTGACCATAACCAATAAAATAATTTGATTCTATGTCCACTTACCTTTCATAAAAATCCTTGTTTATGAGTGACCGTCCGTTTTTAGCTTGGCAAGAGATCGAAACTCGGACGAGGGGGGTTAAACTGTCCATGTACAACTTATCGATGTAAAGATGGCGGAGATGTGGACAGTTTTACCCCCCTCGTCCGAGTTTCGATCTCTTGCCAAGCTAAAAACGGTCACTCATAAACAAGGATTTTTATGAAAGGTAAGTGGACATAGAATCGAATTATTTTATTGGTTATGGTCAATTGGGTCGGCAAATATTGCCCGTACGGCAATTTCCCAACAACTCGATCTGGTGACTGGTTTACAGCCGTAGCGTTGTTCTCACGTAGTATGGAACAAGGCTACACCGGAGCTAGAGTAGCTAATAACATGGAGACCAATTGTAAATTATTCTGTCGATGGCTTTTGACAGATCGGTGGGCCTTTCTTTACGCTCCGAGACGATTATGAGGATCGTGATATATGAATGTCGAATTGATATACAGGTTGACATGTGGCATTTTGCATATGATTTCACAAGCTCTCTTTCGGAGGCAAGAATATTAGGCCACATCACCCGATAGCAGTAGAAGAAACGCTGCTAATGTTGCCGTTGTTGTTGTTTAATGCTTTACCTTATGGGATAGAGCCCGGATGACAAAGGCATATTTCTCGCAGCGCCATCTACATAAAAATAGTATGGCCCACAAACATCACATTCTCGTCTCGCGAGACTCCCTACTGCGAGAAAGAGTCTCACGCGTAAATGGGAGCCATCCCCCCAAAATTTGGGGGGTGAGTAGGCGGCGTATGATTATCTGGCTTGTCACTGACCTGCTGACTCCGCCGAGTTAGAAGCGAATTGCTAAACATAACGTGGGCTATATAATTGGGAAATGACTCTTTCCGTTTCGGAGCATATCAATCGCGAACAAATTATTGTCGGTATGTATACTTGGCCGTGAAAGCGAGTTATCTAATACAGGAAGTAGTTCGCGGGTAGACACGGCTCGCTTTGAGAATGATGTCATCCTGCCTCGCTTTGAGATTGGAGATTCAAAAATGTCACCAGTTTACATGAGAGTCGCTTTGGTCTCCCGCGGGTAGACACGGCTCTCTTTGAGAATGCAAACATCACAGTCATTCCAACATGTCGCAGATCACAAAGTGTTAAAGTGTGATCGATAAATTGGTGTTTTCTCAGCTGTAGAATTTTGTTAATTTTTTCTACCCGTGTTTTTGGAATCTGATGGCATAATTCTGTCATGTCGAGCACGAGTTTACGCAGAGTTTACTATTCCTTTAAATGAGACAGGATACAATGAAAACCAAGTTCATATCTGTTGAATATTAAGCCGATTTATTGTAAATTCATTCCACCTAACTTGGGAATGATCGGCAACATTTGGCAGGCAGACTAGCACAACTTCATCAACATCAGACCATTCTGTAAACAGTCATTTTCGGAACTGGAGATAGCAATAACTATTATCGGAGACATGAGCCTCTGTGAGACCTGATGATTTTAGCCTGCCTGTATGTGCCGTTCATTCCGTTATATACAATGCTATACGTTACAATGTCTAGTTAACCCGACATAAATGTCCTTACAAATTCGGTACAATTATGACTAGCAAATCACAAAACTGTCGCATTACATAAATTCAGTCGTCAAAACCAAGGTAAACTCATTACACTTACATAAGCGGTTTCTATGTTATCCTGTAAATTTGAACTTACATAACTGATTCTCAGAAATAGTTGTTTGCAATAACCGACCTAAAGGGTCATGGAATAGTATTTCAGAAATAGTTTTGTCAAAACACATCACAATGTCAAGGTTGCATGCACGCAGGTTTATATAAAATTGGTAAATGAAAAAGTAGAAATTTATGCATTGATATGGTGGTCAAGAATCGACATCTTACATATCTTTTATGCATTTATATGGTGGCCAAGAATCGATATTTCACATCTTGTATATAGCTCATAATCAAATCAAGTAATTTGATCGTGAAAATATAGATCAAGGCCAGTCATCTTAAACAATTTTCTGGTCTATTCTAACTTAATTGCATATGGTACATGAATTCGGAGGTCTTAGACAAATATAATTTGACTTTTATAAAATTAATTTAGGTCAGTTATATTCAATAGACTTCAGGTCCAAGCATATGTGGTACAATCATTCTTGAAATATTGTACGAAAGAGAATCTGACCTGGATAAAGTAGGTCAAGGTCAGTCATCTTCGACACACCTCTGGACAATTGACAGATGTATACGAAGTATTAATCTGGAAAGCCTAGCTATAATTCTCCATGTTATGTCATAATAAACAGTATATGATCTTGAAAAATAGGCCAAGATCAGTCAAATGGGATAGGTTTCTAGTCAATTACCAGACACATATGTAATGTAATGCTTTACTTAATTTTATGAGGATTGTGCACAGTCACCAGGCCACGGGGCACTCTCCTAAGATAACATACATATGATAATGTACATACAGAGAAAAACACAATAAATTGTTAAAAAACAAAATGATTACAAATAACAAAATGATGATTTACATACACAGAAAAAACAATTAATGGTTCAATGACAAAATGCGTTTGAGAGTGGTGGGATTTTATGGATAATACTTATGTAGAACTGGGTATGTCGTTACTTCATATAATTCTAGCTTATTTACAATGGGTCGAATAAATTTTATTTATACAACTGGTAAAGCACTGATTTGATTAGCTTTATCCGTCGTCGATTGAGAGTGTTCATGAGCACGAAACCGTTTGGATGCTCCAATGAACTTTTGGACTATTCCAAAAACAGACATATTTGTTTCATAATCAAAGTCATATGAAATTGAAGATCCTAGCTTCAATCCTTTAAATTTGACCTTCATAAAATAGGTCAAGGTCAGTCAGCTTCGTCACACCTCTGGACCGTTGCCAGATGTATCCATAGTATCAATTTGGAAAGCCGAGCTATATTTCTTCATGTTATATCATAATAAACAGTATATGACATTGAAAAAATAGGTCAAGGTCAGTCAACTAAGTTTCTAGTCAATTGCCAGACGCATATGTAATATGAATTTTGAGACCCTAGCTTTAATCCTTCAAAAAATATAGCAAATACGAGAATTTGACCTTGATAAATTAAGTCAAGGTCGGCCATTTTCTATAGTCTTCTGACCCTTAACCAAATGCAAACATGGTATGAATTTACAATGCCTGGTTATAATCCTCCTTGAGATATCGTGTCCACAAGAAAGATGGACAGACAACAATACCCTTCGGGCAAAATTTGGCTGATAGGGCTGAATGTCAGTCAGAGATATCAAAATGTATGATCCTGCAATGCCGGTTTCAATTCTGTGGCAAAACTACTGAATTTAAACTAGTGTGCAGTTCTATTTAGTTCAACAGCTTTATAATTATGAGCAACGGAAAAGTGCTTTCATCACTTCCTAGGCAGTCCGGCCCTATCATATTTTGTCGCGTGTCATAGTATTGCCGTATAAAATTGGTCACTGTGGATAGTTCTAGACCAATAGAGCTGAGGTAAACTTGTTAACCTTCTGTTCTCTGGTTATGGTCAGAGAATTTTCTCGAAGCTGTCGTGACCGATTTATCATTATTAAAATGGCCGAATTACGAAGAGACCCGTATTATGAGGGTAATTGGGTCACAGCGCCATCTGCACATCTATACGCTGGTATACATATTGTTTTGTGGGTTAATTATTTGGAGCTTTCTAGAAGCGGTTGTGATCTTATCTTGGTTAAAATCATGCGCCATTGCTGTACTGGTGGAAGATTTCTTGATTTGATAGAATAATCTCGAATACCCGATAGAGTATAAATAGCCGGACAATTAGTCATTCTGGGAGAGATTCAAACGGCTTTTATGTGGGTGCATTGGATTGTGCTACTGGACATTACGTTTGCCTGAGATTACTGACTGCTGGATTGTATATTCCTGCTGGATTACTCTTGTATGTTTGACTGCTGTATTATCTACGAGATTGAACTGACGGAAACTGGACAACAGCTGAGCGGTGTGGACTATAAAAATACAGGAACGCGATTTCTGCATAGAGATTTGCACGTTAATACGGACTGTGAGAGATACACCGGTATCGCATTGAACAGTAAGACTATATTTCATTTATTTGCTGTATTGACCTAACTTAATTTGTATATGATTTTAGTATTGTAAATAAATATTTGAATGTTAATCCTCGATTTCACAAATTATTTCTGTTGCGTTCTTTCTGTTATCATTTAGACGTAACACGCGTCAAATAAGGAGAGTCCCACTGTTTTCACCACCACCATTTCAGCTAAGAAATAGTACGTAAGTTAAACAAGAGCGTTACTCACATGCCACGATATTTTGATAGCGACTCTTTCCCTTGTTTTGAGGCTTCTTCGCGACTTCACAGTTGGCTTGTAAACCTTTCGGAAAATTCTGAAAAAAATGTAGATTGAGATAGCTGTACAGAACTGAGAAAGATATTGAACACAATAATTTCGTCCTGGAAACTATGTCAGTCCCTTCTGTCGTATAATATATTCTCGGACATATTAGGTGGAACATAGTCCATTTTTTTTCAATTATTGACATATCAGGGCAGTTCCGGAAATTCTGGCGAATCATTTGAGATCAGGATGATTTCCCTTTTGATCAAACAATGTAACTGCATTAAAACTCGGATAGCGTACTATTTCGGATGCCCCGTCATCAATTCTTGCCGGGATCCTTGAGCCGAATGTAAAGGGATTTTTTTTCCGGGTGTAAGTGACAGTGGTAAACTGTAGTGACTATGATTATCTGTTCGAATAAAAGAACTGTTGGCTTCCACATTAGGTTATTGGCTATGGCTGGATATGCTGTGCATAGCATCGAACATCGACAGCTGACGCCTGGGTGTGCTATTCGAATGGGTGCATTATCCAAAAATCGAAATTTTATCTCAACATTTCAGAAATGCAGCTTATAATTGCTTCAGTTCTACATTGCGAAGAACCTTTGTCAAGCTGCACGGCTAAGCTGCTCAGATAGGTGTTCTTTGGGGGTCCAGAAGGAATTCGGAATATGAAATACAAGATGCCTAACCAGTTATCTTTAGTACGTTTGAGTTACCACTGCAAATTGAGTACAATTAGAGGTGGATCCACGTTAGGTCAACAGCGCCAGCGGTAGCGTTTTGTGTAGACTGTGTAACGACAATATCTGGTATATGGTCTGCGTTCCGATGATGTTGTTGCTGTTGAGCTAACATCTTTTTGTCAAATATGTAGTAGGAGAGAGTTAAGCTCGACGTCTTGGCGATAAAGGTGCAGTAACGACTGCATACAAGAAAGAGAGTTGCCAAAGAATTTGGGATGCAATACAGTGCTATGGATAAAACTTACCTTTAAACAAATGCCACTGGGGTGCGTTTCAATTGCGATCGTGTAGTGTCTAAGAACAAGCATGGAAAGCGAACAATGAAGCACCTATGATATTTTGAAAATTATTGATGGTAGATTTGGTGACCTCGTCATCCTAGATTCTCAAATTTCAATTCCATGGCACACTTGTGGTACCGTACACCGTGAGTTTACGTTTAGGGCTGTTTACTCCGTAAGCTCTATGCAGTTGGAAGTGGAGTTTCCATTCATCAAAGCTCAATAATACAGATATTCTCCGATGTCGAAAATAGGGAAGAATTATTCGCCAGGACTGGGTCGTTGTCTCAGTGTTATGAAACTTGGACGATGTGCCAACCATTATGGCCGAGATCGTATTATGACGGAATGTGCAGTGCTGATTCTTTTTCTTTTAATAAAAATGATACCTGCTACATTCTGTTAAAATATCCATTTTTTCGCTTATCAAGTTTAATATGGATACAATATAACCATGGCACTGCAGTCTTCATCACGGAATTACTAACCTCGTACTCGGTAATCAGTCCGTCCTTGGTCCGCTTTTCTCGTACATACGCCTCGAGTTGATCTGCAGAAACGGCGGAAGAATCTGTACCAAACGCTGGTACGTTGTAATACTCCGTACCAAGTCTTGCCTGACCTACATCTCGAGGAGGGCCTGTGTCCCCATCTCGTTGAACAACTACAACAGAATCAATTCCACGTGTTGATGTTTCTGTTACAAATGTACAGTAAAGTCACTTGTCATATATCAGCCTTGTGTCTGTGTACAGAGAAATATGGAACACTGGGAAAAAACATTTCCTGTCTGTTCTAAAAATGTTACCAGTATGTACTTATAGACAATCACAGCGTTTGTATGATTACGACAAGAAGTCATATGACCCAACAGGCCAATATTCTGACTGCATATCTAAGAACAAAAATGATTCCTGGGATGATATGTTACAACACATAAAAGGGAAGTGGGAAGAGGTGCCGACATACTCACAGATTCACATGACTTCACAGCATAGTCTTCCGTTTAACTTATTTTAAAGCACATACCAAGAATCTAACGATTCGTGATATGTGTTGTATCTCAGGTACGCTTTTATTGTACCTGTTCATGTAGTAACTTGGATGATATGACCACACGGCCCCTAGCACCGGCATAAGCGGTATTAGATACAAATCCATAGAGATATGATGGAAATGCTCTGACAACTCATATATTGGTAATTGGTGAGCTGTTTTGCTGTGACAACTCGTACACTGGGAATTGGTGAGCTGTATCGTCGTCAGATGAAAATGACGGCATATAACACAAAAAGACTAGTCTGTAAGGCCCGATGTCGACCCAGCATCAACTTCCCACAAATGCCAACATAGATCAAAGATCAAAAGGTCTGTACAGAGGGCGGGCCTCGGGGACGAAACGTTCACCAGCAGAATCATGTATCTCAGCTATGCTTCCTTCGTAGCTGTTCCTGTGGACAGCATAGGCCAACATTATACATAAATAAAATAGATGTTTGTCTCGCAACAACTGCGACAAGTGACAAACTTGATAATAAATATTACATGAATTGCAAGCACCAAAATGTGCGCTGACCCCTCAGCCCGACTCTTTTTTTCTGGTCATGTAGGATATATTATATAATGGTGACCGTTCGCGTGATATATGTACCGTATATATAATAGACTTTGCATAAAATGTTTTAACGCGGGCGCTGTGGCGGGATTACAGCATGCATGAAAGTGTAGCTCGATCAGTGGTAAGTGAAGATCATGCATGAGCAAGTGTGATGAGAGGTTATTGGCATAGAAACACATTGATTGGCATATGCACACCATTATCATTATTATTGGGAGGGGGACTGTGGGCAAAAGCTCGAGGTATGCAAACCTCAAAATTGATCTTGGTCAAGCCAAAAATAGACCATCCTAACCTTGTTTTAAAGAATTTCCAAGGTACCGCAACATGTTCGGTTAAGAAAATAAAAACATTATGTTGTACCGGTAACAAATAATTGCGACAGCTTTCTGCTCAAAATGAAATAGTCGGGACACCCACAACATATGCCTATTCTTGGTAATCGCTTAAAATAGTAATAAAAATAAATTTTGATGATTGTATTATTTCGACACCGTGAAATTGTGAAAGTGAAAGCTGTGAAATGCATCTAATCTTTCAAATATTGGTTAGTTGTGGACAGTATTGCATGGAAACAGCCTGAATCTCTGGTGGAACTCAAATCTCTCACTGCTTATTCACTACAGTGCTGCTTGCTCTCCTTCGCTCGATAAAATTATATGTTGGCAGTGGGCAGAAATATCTACGGACCCGTTAGTTTACCAGCAAAGAACTAACAACAACACTCTGATTGCATGGTCCCATAGAAGCATGCAACACACAAAATATAGATTTTCTTCCTTTATCAGCCAACCAATAGGCGAAAACATACCTACTAGTGTATTGTTTCATTTTCAACAATTTCACTTTTATCCCCCTCGACTGTCCGACAAGAAGGTGGATTTTTACCTTCAGTTTAGCACACATGCACGCATGGTGCTATTAGGCCACCAGAATGAAATTTAATAGGCTAAAATATGTACCACAGTTATCACGTTGGTTGGTTGGAAACTGTCGAAAACTGTACCCAAACTGTTTTGCCAACTTTATACTTGTTGCATGCCATTAGCGTATCGAAGTCCATCCACGAATTAGTTAGAGGTAATATCTCGGATACTCTTGGTTATAGTGACTCTAAACCGTATCCAGACATACCGCCCATATATCACAATAATGTGTGAATTGAGAAGCAACTGAGAATCATGTTTTCAATTAAGAAGCAGTAAAAAGGTTTGTTTTCAAATTAAAGATATTCTTGAATAAAAGCCTAAAAGAATTAGACGCCACTGCCCCTGTCACATCTCGAATCTGCTAATCTTCCAGAAACTTTACTGGCATACTTGCTGAGGAATTAAACTACCAGAGCCTGCAGTAACAAGTTTTGTGAATTAATTTGAAACCTCGAGGTTTCGTCCAATGATAAAATTTCTCAGATGGCCTGAATCTCACATGGCAACGACAAGATCCCGCAGCCTATGGTTTGAGGGGTAAAAATGAGTTAAAAATCTGATCTAGAAATTGTATTATTCATCATGAAATATTTGAACAAATGCTCAAAACTATATGAAGATAATTTTGTAATCTTGAATGTACAAACCTGCGTGAAATTCAATTTCTGGCTCTTCTGTTTCTTTCTTGGAATTCCTGCTGCGTTTACTGAAAGGTGGATTAGACTATAATTGAACAGTGAACATATAACGATCGCGGTTTGATGCTCATATAGTCGATTATGTACGCAGAAATGTGCAACGGCTGGCTTATGAATGTCAGTAGATTTGACTGGAACGCCATCACATTGTTACCGGACACAACATGGACATACGTAATGTACAAGACCACTCCCAACAAGTACGGTCCAAAATATTTACTAGGTGAGCATTTGTTTTCTCTGACAGCTGAACCAAAATTATATACTATACAATGTGATATTTTAATTCATGTACATAAAGACAAAAATAAAAACATTTTTTAACTACCCAAAAGTTTTTAAGGATTCTGTGTCTGACATGCTTTGATGAGCGAGACAAACATACAGAGATACACACATCATATGCCTGGCGCACTTCTATTAATGTAATCTAGATTCACGAGGAAATTTCATACCCAAAAGTTTGTATGCTATCCTAAGTTTCACCATGACAGTCTTCAGTCTCCCTATTTGGGCGTTGGATGTCTTTTCTAATCTGTTATCACCCCCATGACTCCGCAGCTATATATAGACATACACATGATATAACATTTAAAATGTATGTTTCATGTTCCCGGGTCCCACTTGGCTGCTAACTGTTTTATTTCTTTGTCATTTCTCCGGATCTCATAGCTATCATGGTGTAATTTGAGGGTCTTCCGCCCTATAAACAAAAAATAAAAATCTCGACCCCCAAATGGGCGTAACATGCCCTTTTGGATTTTCTTTTGGCACCATACACTATCTTGACAATACATTTATTTTTGGCAGGTTGTTCACCTCGAGCACTTTTGTGCCCCAGTTATAGGCAACTACAATTCGGACAGATTAATGTATAATTGGGCACATCTAACCGTTGATCTCGTGTTCATGGAGGTTCCCGACAAATTCAATTTTACGCTTACTGCGCATGTTTCTGCGCATCTACCAAAACAGTCATATTTAAAGGAAATTTAATGGAAAAGGAAAATATATGCATTTAAGAGAACAGTTCGGAAAGGATTTTTGAATTGGATAATGTGTTTTCCAATTTTAAGGCAATGCGACCTCAACGAAAGAACGCTGGCAAACTGAATTACCGAAATCAGGTTAATTTGGCCTCATGATCATGGTTTTTCCCATGTTGGTGCTATACTATCTTGAAGGGAAGTCACCCCCGATTTTTATTAGATTTTCCTATTCCGCATTGTTCCATAAGTATATTGAGGTATTTTGGAGAAAATGACATTTTATCTTCTTAGAAAATATGAGCTTTTTCTATAAAAAATAGAGGCATTTTTCATAAAATTCATATCTAATCCCATATATTAGTTTATGGTTAACCCATTCTAGTAGACCATATAAATTCCTCGATTATGTAAGAATAAGCCTGGTGTTAAAGGTTTGGGCTACCTCTTGTTGAAATATAAGAAAAATAACATTTTGTTTTCAAATTGTCTGGAACCACCTTAATCATTGATCGACATGTAATAAGCTTTTTGTAATAAGATCGATATGTCAAATGTAACCAGCGTACCGCCCGCTCTCCCCGTGCCAAATAATTTACAGATCTGAAGAGCGGCATGCACTTACAACACAAAAAATATAACGACTCCAATTACTACTAAGGCAACGACTGCAGCAACCACTACTCCGATGATGGTGGCTTGATTGGATTCTGGATTTGGGGGAGATGTTCCTGAAAATAACAGAACATGTTGAATAGCGAGGCATAATGCATTGATCGATTTGCGGTTTATCGTTTCCCTTTAGTAAGAAACCGCAAACTTACGTACACACATAAGGAGAGGGCGCTATCCATGAAATATATTCTTATACATGTACTGGTGGATATGATGATATGACTTCATGTAGTTGACAATCCGAAGATGGTTCTGAACATTACATACGTCGATATCTTGTCGTGGGGACATATTTGTATGGAGAATCAAGGGAGTTCCCCCACTTCCCGACAGGAACTCACTGTCGAACACGGCCAAATTAAACGCGAGGGCCTCAAATTTGCTCTACGTGTAGCGGAACCCAACAGCTTACGTTTGCATCTCGTACTATCTCATTTTCGATTTGATTTTCTACAAGAGTTGCCAAAATGCGTCGTATTTCGGTGAACATTTTGTCTCGCTCTGGTGATGTTGATTCATCGGTCACCATTTATGCCCAAAGATTTCTTTACTTCTGAGGGTGGGAAATGATACCATTCTACCACGATGTCTTGGCCCCTGACCTTATCATCTGGAAACAATTTTGGATAGATGCTATGTAACGGGAAACTCATGGGTTGTGTTTGCGAGCATTACACCGTACGTTATTAGCTGTGAGATATTTTAACAGGACATCTCACGGTAAAACATTTTCCGATAACCATGAACTGTCACAAGAATGACCATTCAGTTCAGCAATTGTCTGGTCAACACATTGATACGATTCCTGAAATGGTCAGATATGGTGCACTTTCAGAACAATATGGTCAGGGCGATCAAACCTGTGTCAGGATACACACGTGACTGGCGATGGGGAATTGGGTCAAAGCGATCAGATATATGGTGAAGCGGAATAGCTGACCATAGGAATAGATATTGGTCGTCATATAAACTGAGTGAGAGAGTTAGGCCGCTCAATCTGGGCAGAGCCAGAACAAATACTAATAGATGTTTAGTAAAATCAAGTCAAACTACAAATAATTCCATAGAATGCTCAACAGCCCAGATCAAGCGGACATCAAATTTCATGCAAAGATGTCATTGAAAAATTGTTTACATGCAGCATAAAAGAAGTTGATATACCTAATCTGTCGCATAAGCTGCCAGTCCGTCCAGGCTCGCAACTTGGACACTCTCCATTCACGTGATTGCAAGTAGAATTTCCACCCTTGCACGCCCCGCATGTGTTATTGCAGCCCGTGCCATACAAACCATCCGGACATTCTGCAAGAGAACTTATACATATTATTACCATACAACAAAATTTAACAGTTCAGATGCCAAATCCTGATTTAGGCCTCAACTTGACTTCAGCATCCACCATGTATGGTTTTTTTTATGCTTTTCAGATCTTTCAAATGTGCTAATCGAAAATGCGGATGCACTAAATAATATAATAGATAATGAAATCAAATTGGTAATACTATTAGTACAAACAGGTGTCTTTCGTGTGACACAATACAATCGTATATGATATCGGCTCCAGATGACCAAAAACGAATTTGATACCTAACCCAAATCTGTATTTGAAAGTAATTCAAATATGACACCGTCAACTGTTTTCCATGATGTCAGCGAGGCATAATATACCAATGCTACCATTGACATCGCACATGCGTTGATGACGTGATCTGATTGGCTCGTTCGAATTACTGTTATTTTCGTCACAGGGTTAATGTTAATGAATGGTATGCATACGATTGTCTAAATATTAGAGCACAAGGTCGTCATATCTGTCAAGGGATATGTGTTGCTTGCTTTCATGAAAGGTCGGAAATTGCCCGCTGTGAGTCTTTGACCATCATATTTCTATTTCAGCTGTGCAACATTGTAGAAGTTTCATCTTTCATATGAGAGTTAATATCAATCATTAGCTGCAAAAAAATTCTCTTTTTTTGTGTCCAAGCTTGACCAGATTGGCACCATCTTGTCGTGACCTCGAGTTTCGATTACTGTTCTTTCATCACGTTTGTCTGACACGAGTTATCTAATCTTATCGCCATTACGGATTGCATTACAAGCGTCTGGTCCGTCATCCATAATTCAGCCGTCGTCCATTAGAAAATATCCGCGTCCATAATCCAAAGACCTATTCCATATTCCATATAACAGTATTAGCACCAAATTCAAAAAGACAATCATAGTATACATAAACATGCTTGTTTCCTGCAAGAGAGAAGCGGTCAACAGTTTTCAATGATGCCGGCAAGACATCACCGACGAATGCACGTGTCCCGTAGTTTCGTATGTGTATGTATGTGAGCCATGATGGGTTCACAGTCGTACGTGCAAAAAGCGAGGCTACGAAGAGGAAGAGCTGGCAGAAAACTGCAAAAAACTGAGAAAACGACAATTAATTCCATGAACTTCAAGACTGAGTTTTGTAGCACGACAGACCCTGCACCCTGGTCAATGTAATATGATGTAATTTTGCTACACACGTGTTCTAGGTGACATTTAGATTGTAAAGTCAGAGACGTTATATCATGATATGAATTTGTACTTGATTGTAAAAATTTCATAGCTAGTGGAGACGGTTTCGGCGCAATTATTATTTACCAATTTTGCAGAAATTTCCTTCATAGCCTGGTAAACAGGCTGGTGATCCTGAACATATCCCAGTTGTCGATGAACATGCCGCATGTCCTGACGCACACTGCCCACAACTTTCTGTGCAATCCGCGCCGTATTTACCAGATGCGCATTCTGTAGGTAAAGAAAAAATCAGACCAAAATAACGAGGACCTATTTACATCCTAGATAACTTGTCGGGTCGCATGTTCATAAACATGTACACATAATGGGAAGTTTTGCTGTTCAACATGTACAATTAATCTTTGTATTGTGTTGGTTCACAAGTGAACAGGTTATCAAAATGAAATTCAAGGGACATGTATTGTTCACATAATCAGTGTACTCACTTTCTTTACAGAGTATTCCTTTATATCCAGTTTCACATCTGGGTATGCCTGCTGTTACAGGACATATCCCAGATTCCTTCGCGCATTGATTTGTTCCATTGGCACAATGACCACAGTTCTCCGTACAACCTGTACCATATTTCCCACTGTCACATCCTACAAAAACATATTATCTTGGGATAAAATGGAGTATTTTTCTGTGACATACTATTCTCTCTGACCCAAATCGTTTCACTGCCTCACATCCCCGAAAATATTTTTTTAGAAACCTGGATTTTTTTCTGGGATAAACACCCATGTCACTTCGGAACTGCAATTAGGACACATCATGATATGGTGTTGAGAAATGTGTCAGCGTTTCTGACAGCAAGTCGCATGACTCCGCAGGTCGAAAATCGGATTGCATTCAATCCACAGACACCCCGAGAATCAAGAGGTATTTGAATATGGTTGTCAGATTTGCCCGCTCATCAGCCCCCATAACCGCACCAATCTACCCAGACAGCATGTAAACGTTAGGCCCACCTCGGGATATGGCGGAATAGTGAGGGCAGATGGGGGCGTCGGTACCATGTCCGACCGACAGCGGTAGGCTTATAGGTACGGTAAGCAAAGAGGCAATGGAGGATGGTGCCATTGCTAGCAGAGTCGAAGAGGCCCAACGCAGAATGCCCCCGAAGATAAGCCATGCCAACATCGGGCCGATAGTTGAGTCTATACCTGCAGAGGCGAAGGGTTCCGTCCTTGAATGCCATTGGGTAGATAAATAAAAGTTGATTATAACAAGACAATTATTTATACAAATAAATAGTCTTGACAAAATTGTACCTTAGTGAAATAAGACTTGGTCCACCTTTGTAGCGCGTGTAAGCTGAACATTTAAATCAGTTATCTCCCATACCATAGGTTGAAAAAGCCACCGGAATCACCTATGTACAGCCGCAGTCAAATGTGCAGGCGCTGTCATGTGTTTGATTATTTGTTTTTAGTTGAGCACGTAAGAGTTGAAGTCTTATCGTTAGAGTCTGGGACATACTGAGGTCAAGTCTACCTGATAAGAATAAGTGATTTTCATTCAGCTGAACTAGAAGATTCGTGTCCGATTATTGGCGATTGTCGTGTAAAGTCTTCGTCAATCTAATTAAAATTTAACCCTATCTGCGCCCCCATTTGGATATGTCGTTTGTAGGATCTAACAGATTTGCACTAACTCGAGCGTCAACCAGTCCTGAGAACGCTTCATAATCCGGCGCCGCGTTCCAGACATCGTGGCACCATTATACGGGGTAGATATATGGACTGGTCTTTGGCCTAAACATTGGGGTAAATGGAGATGGTGACCATATCGCCCCTCCACGACTGCAAGTGGATTAGTCCAGATGCGACCTTGATTCTTTGAATATTTGAATATTCATGACATGAGACATTGAAATACGTAACATATAGCGATATGTACGATTTGGGAGCATTGATAGGATATTAATTTATTGAGATTGATATCTTCGTTTTCACACAATTGATAACAACGAAGATATACTTGCTAGTATTTTACTTTCAGTATTCGTCAAAATGTTCATTTTATTCAATTTTATGGTGGTAGTCTTATTTATTGACAGAATACTTCGTTCAAGCTGCTAAAGGTGGTGCAAATCATTTCCTCATTTTTTCAACCATAACCCTTTCGTTTTTTTAGATGTTATTTGATATTAAGAACGGCCATGCTATTTGCATTAATACTGTATTGGCTTGATCATGGTACTAATAAAAAAACATTGTTACAACATTAGTCTATCTCGACTTCTTCAGTTTCTTTTGTATTGTATTTTGTTTGATTGCTCAGCTCGTCTTGATGTAGAAACTGTTTGTGGGTATTCAAGGAACATCTCGCCATGTTTCATATATGAAAACTCCTGGTCACCGCTCTTTTTCTGGAGACTGGATTATGTTCGTTCACATAATTAGTTTTCACTGGTCTAAATTTGGTACTAACATCTTCTCACGAGGTGACTTCCACCGATTCTCGAGTCCTTAAATGAATGAATCGGATGACACTGTATTTCATATCTGTTACTAAAAATACATGTAAGCCAAGGTGCTTGTTCATTTGAAGGCTTTTCAGACCCACGCCAACGTTTAGGCGACATCGTTAATCATACCTGTCCGCCCTTCAGTTAGCCCGAGAATATATATTAATAGGCATGTGGGGAATGTATTCTATCAACACGCAATTTTGATGAATTGAACGAGGTTACATAAACGATACGAAAAATATAGCAAAACATATATTGCAGATGCAGAAATTGGTTTCCTACGGCATGGCTGACTGTTGAATGTGACTTGTGTTTGTGCAAGTGACCCATCACTCGAGTGTAACTGCTGTATGAATTTGGAGAGCCTGACCAGTCCCTGAAGAGATATTGTGACCACACCAAATATAGACAGATGGATGGACAGACAGACGATGCCAATAACAATAACTCTTTGGCCAGATTTGGTAGAAATGTAATAATCAAAATAAATAACCGCTACTTGCATTGAGTTTGAGGTATATTTGAAATTTGATCATAATTTACCTCTCAGAACTGGAGTTCACAATTTCCCACTTTTTCACATTTTCTGACCTAGGTGACCTTTTCCTTTGACCATTTTATCTCAAAATAAATAGGGTTATTCTCTGCCCACATGTAAGGTAGGCATCAATATTCGAACTAATTCTGGACATGGAACAGGAGATTTTCCAATTGTACAGGTTCTCTGGATTGAGTGATCTTGACCTTTGCCCTTTTGACCTAAGCATAAATAACTTTCTTCCTTGCTCCATCGGCACTATGTACCCAATGTTTGATAACAATTCACAAACTGGAACTGAACATTTCTCTCTTGTTTGCAGGTTTTCTAGCCCAGGTGACCTTGAACTTTGAGCTAGTAAGCTCAAAATCAATAACAAGAAAGCTATTCCCAATTATACCTTCAGTTAGAATTTGGAGTGAACTGAATCAATAGTTTTCATGTTATCGCGTTAACGGGAAAACGTGACGCACGACACCCACAAGCGGCATTTTTTTTATCTCTAGGCCGGGGTCTGGCGTGGGATAAAAAGAGAGCTTCTCAAGATCCTTCCAATTACAGATCCATATCCTCCCAACCCGTTCTTTCCAAAGTGCTAGAAAAAAGTGTGTTCAGAAGAATCTTCAAATACTGCTTGGCTAGTAACCTCCTAATATAAGACAATTCCGGCTTCAACCCAAGCGATTTCACCGTGATTCAAAAGGTTAAAATAGTTCACACCATTTAGCAATATCAAGATAAGATGAGATCTAAGATGTATGCGCGGTTTTCTTAGATTTAAGCAAAGCCTTCGATAAAGTTTAGCACGACGAAAACTGACATTTACGGAACATGGTACGAGTAGATAAAAAGCTACCTAGAAAATAGAAGAATTAAAGTTGTCCAAAATTGAGTTGAATCCAAAGTTAATCATATCAATTCTGGTGGTCCCCAGGGTTCGGTACTAGGGCCTTTGCTCTTCCGTATATGTAAATGATATCAAAGATGACATCCAATCAAATATAAATTTATACGCTGACGATACATTTTTTCTTGGGCTAGTACCTGATATACAAAATTAAGTATCCAAGAAAACATGAAATGAGGTGGACACATTTATTATATCTGATCGAAATCCCAAAATGAGCATATTGTCATGTCTAGAACAAATGTCTAGATCCTTGGAAGAAAGTGGTTGGATTGCTTATACAAGATTACCGTCTTCTTGATAATAGTGATGCTGAGTTTGAATGCTACACATGGACCGATTCCGTGTTTTTTAGAAAAAGAACAAAGACATGCGGCTGTAATATGGTGCCATGCGAAATATCAAAATTTAAGGCACCTGCATATCTTCAACGTATATGTAAGAAAAAAGTGTCTTTGAAATGCAATTAAATAATAACCTATGGAAATCTGACGAGTATTCCGGTGTCGTTTTACTTATTTTCGAATTTTTTTTCTTCCCACAGACTGCTAGATTGGAATTATCTGTATGCTTTAGTCCGAAGCGCAATTTCATACCTATATAGTTAAGCCCAAAGTTTCAGTCAACCAATAAGGTACGAAGGTTGGTTAGCAGTCTTACGTATCAAACCACACTTACCGCCATATTAGGAGGTAGGACGTGACTACTATGAGAAGACATCTTGCATACATTCGTTGCGTAAGTTAGGACTGGTTCATCTCGGGTTTGTAGATGGAAATTACACCTCGGATTTTGAAAAGGACGTGGCTCTGTCAGTATATCGGCACCTCTTCCCACTTCCCTTATATGTGTTGTAATTTTTACCTGTATATGGCGAGATTCTGCTGGTGGACGTTTCGTCCCCGAGGCCCGCCCTCTGTACAGACCTTTTGGTCTTTGATATATGTTAGCATTTGTGGGAAGTTGATGCTGGGTAAACATCGGGCCTTAGAGACTAGTCTTTTGTGTTAAATGCCTTCATTTTCATCTGACGACGATACAGCTCACCAATCCCCAGTGTACGAGTTGTCACAGCGAAACAGCTCACCAATTACCAGTATACGAGTTGTCAGAGCATTTCCATCATAGCTCTCTAGATTTGTATCTGATACCGCTTATGCCGGTGCTAAGGGCCGTGTGGTCATATCATCCATCATTCCATTTTCCACATAACAGTATTAGCACCAAATTCAAAAAGATAATCATAGTATACATACACATAGGCTTGTTTCCTGCAAGAGAGAAGCGGTCAACAGTTTTCAATGATGCCGGCAAGACATCATGATGTTCCAAAAATATCAAATCCGTATCGCTGATCAGTATTATTCTTATTCTTAAAAGCGTACCTGAGATACAACACATGTCACGAATCGTTAGATTCTTGGTATGTGCTT